>UELU01138764.1:0-13864 GCA_900490025.1 Megastigmus dorsalis
CTTATACGCCACCTCCGACATCACCGTGTTCTGTGGCGATGGAGGAGGTCTAAAAGCTTCACCGGCTGTGCTGATGAGCTCGGCCTCTCTTGCCAACTCCATCCGTGACTCCACGTCACGGGCATCTGCACGACGGACCATACACTGCAATTTTGGCAGCATATTCCGGTGCATCAGGTCCAGCTGCGCTTCCATTGAAGGCACTGGCACCTGCTTCAGCACAATGGCTTGCAGGCACGTGAGAAAGTCACGCACCGGCTCCTCTTGGCCTTGGGTGCGTGCATTTGCTTTAGCAACTAACCTCTGCTGAAACCCTTTGTTCACACCATACCATCTCCTGGCGGCAGCGCACAACTCGGACCACGTCCTCCATTTGTCGCGACCATTTCTATACCAAATGGCTGCCACACTCGCTAATAACTCCGACAGAGGACAGCAGCTCCTCTTCTGTCAGATCTGCGAGTATCCGACACTCTTCTACTCGGGTGAGAAAGACATCAATACTCTGATCCTTCTCACCCGAGAATCGGACTTGCCATCACCTTACAATCTGGCCAACGTCCCGACCTGCATGTCGTGATTGTGTGCTGGCTCCTGAAACAAATTGGTCATTGGATCTGAGTCTATCACTAGCACTCAGATCCATCGTTTCACTGCTACTTCTCGCTGGTACGTAAGCACCGGAGAGATTCCCCCTCTCCCAGGCTGTGCCTACACCGGTAGCATGTGAAACCCCTTGCGCTGGCCTGCGCACCTGTGTCTCCTCTAAAAGGCTAATATTTCCAGGATAATACGTAAATGTATCCTGGAAATTGACCTGTGGTCGCCTAATCAAAACCTTTTCAGCCTGCACCTCCGGATGCAGGCCAAAACCAGTGGCGTTCGGTCTAAAAGACCCTCTGCCTTCTAACCTCGTGCTAGAGGCCATGTGGAGCTCTTTCCTTCCTCCGTTCACCTCGAACTCCGGCGCTGTCGGCCTTAACCGGCAATCGCTGCTCCTCTGCGTACATGCGCATGGAGCTTTTGCTGCTCCTTCCAGCGCTGTGCAGCGCCGAGAGATCTCTGAGACCCTCTCGTTCAGCAGTCTCATTTGCTCTTTTATCTCAGAGAATATCATCATAATATCCCCCGCTTGAGTTCCAGTGAAGACTACTGGAGGTGCTGCTTCCTCTGTCTCGTCCCCTGTAGCGGACCCTTCATTTGTTCTTTGAGCTAATCTGATTCTCCAGATGGCTCAAAATCGGCTGCTGAGTAATTCCCCAACAGCCATTTCTGCAGCCTACTCTTCTTTTCGAAGGGAAGACCCTGGCGGTTAAGCTGCAATTCTATTAGCGCTTCCTCCAGTTCTTCCTCTTCTATCCCATAGAACCAGCCCTCTAGTGCTTTCGGCGTCGTATCTGCCATTTTCCTATGAACTGACGCTGGATTTCGAAAATAACTCACTATCTGGCGTTCGAATCTCGACTTCTCGAGTTCGAATCTTACGCAGTGCACTAGATTTTGCTCTAGTGCACCTCTCCAGATCTGCTCGCGCAAGAATTCGACTTTCGCCGGGTTCGAATCTCGAACTTCCGGGTTCGAATCCTATCTTTATCCGAGCTGTATGGCTTCAAGTACACTAGCTTTACCTACTAGTGCACTTTTCCGGTCTTTGGATGCACAGACTCCACTTGGTCTGTGCTTCCCTCAACTGGAATACTCTGGGTTCGAACTTCGACTAGCACAGGTTCGAACTCTTCCTTCGTTCGAACCTCTCTTGATGTGCGCGTTCAAACCCCCTGTGTCTTCGCGTTTTCCTACCTGAGGTCGCAGGTTCGAATCCTTCTAGCGGTGTGCAGAGATCGATTCCACGTGCTTTCGGGAGTAATTCGCTCTCTTCGCGAATTCTCTTCAATCAAAAATTTTATTTTTCGTAAAAAAAAAATCTTAATTATTTAAACAGTTGACAATCTCAATTCTCGGATTAAACAAAAAAACCAATTAGCATTCTATTTAATCCTCTCCCGAAAGCACTTTTCCGCAAAATTTTCCAATCATTCGTTGCGCGATTATCTGAAAACGCTTTAAAAAAAAGCAATCGCCAATAACAATAAATAAACAATTTATCGCAATAACGTGATGTACCTCACTCGTCCCTTCTAAAATTTTTACTCATCAAAAAAATTTTGAAAATTCACAACAATTTTCAAACTGTTTTACCGACCGTTTTTATCACTATTCAATTTGCAAGGGGTGAATTATTATCCTATAATCCACCCTCTTTTTCATCCGGTCCACTCTCTTGGACGAATGAAGTACCTCGCCGTTCCAATATTTATAACAATTACTAAAAACTATAATAATTAATTAAATAAATATTCGGCGCTTGCACACCACTATCTTTGCTGTGTACAGCACATCCCACTGTACACAGCCTTCAGCCGCGAGCAAACGCCAATATTAATTAAAATAAAATGAATTCAATATTTTTGGCGTTTACGCCTACGCGCCTGTGCTCGCGCTGGCTCGACACCGCTGGATTTCGAGTCGAGGGCTCTCCTCTCGGCTCTCTTAGCCGTAGCAGTCGGCTTACGAGGCGGCGGTAATCGCGGGAATAATAGGGAAAACTATTCAAATAAATAATGCGAGAGTTAATAAAAACGATCTATATTATGTATTGGTTAAATATTACAAGATCTACTCGCGAACCGAGAAGGCAGTATGCGCGGGAAAGTCACATACACACACATACACGGATCGCCGCTTGCGATCCGTCGCTATAGTACCAGAGTACTTACTCGTGCTGCGCTGCACTCTGTCTCAGCACTCTCTCTATCTCGCTCTGCTGCTAACGGTAAGTTGCACTGGCCTGCAGTCCAGTGCAGCTCTAGTTGATCAAGTGGTGGGCGGCTATTCACACACTCACACACATGCACACATGCGTTTTCACGTCGCGCAGCTATCGGCTTATATATTGTAATCCGTCTTCTCTCGCGGCGGAAATCGATCTGACGACGCGATCGACTTTTCCTATCGCGCCGTCTCTCTCTAATTCGCGAGAGCGCCTATCTCACTCTCTCTCGCGACACGCGCCACGCTCGCTGTCCCGCCCATCAACCTCGGTGTTTGCGCGCCGACGGATCGAGCGTGCAATCGAATTAACGATTGAATCATCGATTCAATCGCGAATTCGATATATTCTATATATTCTATATATTTGACTAGGTATGCATTTTATACATAATACTTGAAAGCGCAAAAGGGATAGATGGACGAATCCCAAAAATAAATAAATTTAATAATTATAATATCCACTGCATCTATTTTGTATATAGTAGTATCTATATATGTAGTTTGTGCTAAATTCGAGTGCATTACAATGGATGCTTCTAGGTATCTTATATACGTATTATACGTATACATGCATGTAGTTGACACTTTGACAGCTAGTTTGAGGTCAACACTCATAGGTTACCTTAATTTAATCAAATTACAATTTCAATCGTAGATCACTCGTGAGCTCGTCAGTTGGGGAGTGGGTAAATAGATAAAATTTCATCTATTTATTTATAAAAGATAGTTCTAACAAAAATAAATATAAAAGTTTTAATAACTTTGTGTAGAAAATTCTTCCAAAAACTTCTTTTAATTGACCAAATATTTTAAAAATTGGTTTAATATTTCCTGTTACAATATATTATGATGAAACAACCAGTTTTTTGAAGATTATGAAAGTGTTCGGAATCATGCCTGGCCACTCTTGCATTCGTTGGGTGCAAACCAGTGATGATTAAAGTTCATGCTGTGCGGAAGATGTTTGCCAATTCTCTGGAGGCAAGAAGAGCAAGGATTCTGATTCAAGAACATTTTCTCCATGGTTTTGGACAGATTTTCCACAAAATTTTGAAAAGACTTATTTGAGTTCTGTGTCTGCCCATCAAGACCACGTTTGCTACTATCGACAACTGCTTGTAGAAGTATGTTTTTATGGCGGAATTCGTGTAAACTGTTCAAAGCTTCAGCTCGCTGGTATTTACACCAAGAATTTCTACGAATTGAACAGAACTGGTGTTGCGGATGCCTCTACTCATTCTGCTTAGTGATGCTGGATAGCTCCAGTATAGTAGGGTGAAACAATAATTGATTATTTACTGCAATTTTCAGTGAAGGCATAATGATATAGCATAATAATAAATTAGGACAGGACGACGTACAGGATTAGGGCAAACTCTCATGTCGCTTAACCTATATTTAACAATCTAATCTTGGTTGAGAAGGAATCTCCTCGAAGCAGTCTTGAACCTGCTGAGTGATGGTAGATGACGAATTTCAGCAGGAAGAGAGTTCCATAAATACGTACCCTGCACTTGGAAGATATTATTTCCCACAGTTGTACGCATTCGGGGAATTGCGAGATCTTTTATTTCTCCCCTAGCGGTAGCTCTAGACACATACCTAGAAAAGAGACATTTCAGGTAGTCTAGTGAACGCATACACATGATTTTGTACCTAAGTACTCCAAAAGTATCGTCTCCTAGTATCAGTACGCAGTCAGCCCAGAGAATTCTGTAGTACTTGTAGTCGATTTCTCAACTCCTGAGAGGTATCGAGAAAAACCACCGAGCAGACGTCTAGATGAGGGAACAACAAAACTGTTGCAAGTTGTTTACACAATGCCTCAGTGACGTACCGGCGGAAAAATCTTAACCCATGTAAAATCCGATTAAATTTTTTGGTATTTATATTCACGCGTGGCCTCCAAGAATATTTTGAATCCAGTTTCGGAAAAGGGGATATGGACATCAACTCCAAGTCGCACACAGCGGACAGGATCAGAAAAAAACTCTGTAACATACTTGTTACAACCGAAAATAATAGCTCTTGTCTTCGCTGCGTTGAGCCTTAGAGAAGCGCCAGTCGCAGTCTGACACCGCCTTTGCTGACATCTCAAGCTTCCGTATTCCCTTATCCAGACACTCTCGGCGTACCTGAATATAAATTTGTAAATCGTCTGCATATAAAATATGTTTAACGCTCCCAGGAATGAGGGCGTCACGTTCGTCGTTGATGTAGAGGCAAAACAACAGGGGTCCCAGGACTGAACCCTGCGGAACACCCAAACTTGTGCCAAGCCATGATGACCTGCCCAAGTTACTAGTAAAAACACATTGTTCTCTCCCTGAAAAGTACGATTTGATTCACGAAAGTTCAGTCCTGGAAAACCCCATTAATCTCAGCTTGTCAAGAAGACGAGCATGTGATATCGTGTCGAATTCCTTACTGAAATCAAAGAGTAAAAGTACAGTCATAAGAGTTTCTTGTCGATACCTGTCCGTATTTGGTCTGTAAGTCTGAGTAGAGCAGTCTGATTTAAATGATGCTTACGTAAACCAGTCTGTTTTGGATCCAGCAACCCACCCTCTGAAAGATACTCCTGAATTCGGTCATGCATGATCTTCTCCAGCACCTTCGAAAGGAAACAAAGTAAGGCAATTGGACGGAAGTCCGTGAGCGATGTTGGTGCTGTCTTTTTTTAAGAGGCCTCACGAAGAGAGGGATTGAACAGATTTACCAAGAACTTCCCTAGGACAGGAGGGGTCTTAACGGTCACACTTTGAGGAATGTCATCCTGTCTTCGCGCCTGTGACGAAAAGTGAGAGATGGCAAGAACTACATCTATTGTGGTTACCTGCTTAAATGAGATACCGCGCTGCCCCGGCGCAAAACCATTCAAATCCTCTCTCTGCTTGGGGAGAAGTCCCAGCTCTCCTAACTCTTTCCATACATTCCCATTTTCAAGAGCATCAAACAGACGGTTGTTGTAGTAAGTCGTCCGTGCATCGTCTGTTATTTTTTCAGAAAGATTCCTCAAATTCAAGAATTCTAATAGATACTCTGCTTTGCTTGTCCGTTTGTAACGCCGATAAGCAGCGTCCCTTTTTTTGTTTAGCTGGTCCATCTCTGCACTAATCCATGGCAGTTTGCTCTTTCTGGGCACAAATATTTTCTCCGCTGCTAACTCATTTAAGAGATAAATACAATTGCAAGGTCTAAGGCTCACAGTGAGCTACAGAATATCAACAACAGCATGTATGAAGAGGTTGAAGGCCTAATACTTATACTTATACTCAGCGAGTAATTAACGAATAAATAATTAAAATTGCGATATCATTATAATATCATGTACTTTCGATAGCACAACCTTAATTAACAGGTTGAGCGCCGCTAATGTATTAGAATTTGTTATCCTAAACGCCAATTAGTATAATTTTATACATATGAATTTAGAAAAAAATTTATTCTGGTAATTTATACTCTTTCACATTAATCTAAAAGAAAATGGTCATATCATCTACGACCACCGGGTGGCTCATGTGGCCCCGTGTGTGAAAAAATTCATGACCACATATGGCTCATGTGGCGCTGAACCTGTTAACAAATTGCAAGGTATTTTGAGAATTTTTAAACAATAACATCCGCACTTATAAGCAATCAAAAATAATTTTGCAATTTTCAGAACTATTAAATCTACAACACAACTAAGCGTCCCAGCTTACTCCGACAAAAAAAACAATACTTATCGATATTTACCACTTTACAGTTATTATTAACAATATCTCATTTTTTTTGCAATTTGTTAATTAAGATAATAAGCAATATCAATTATTGTATATCAACCACAATTTTACAACAATTCTTATATAAATAATTTGGTACACTTGTTTAAATTAGCACCAATCTATTGTTATTAACTATTCAATTAATATTACATATTGTAAAGACAAAACTGTAATTCAAGATTAAATAATGTATTGTAATAAATCTGCAACTTATAACTCCACTAAATATGCGAATGTGTATGCACTCGAATATTATGAACAGATATGCTATATAGTAATACTTCTCATGCTCCAAGAAAAGCCGACTCTGAAATTCCTAAACACAAGGTTAACACGCTCAAGCACAATAAGAAAAAAAGAAACAGACATCATCCACAACAAGGAAAAGGAAAATAGACTTTACAACATCGATGTTCGTCCCCCAAACACCTATACGAACTCAGTCAAGTGGAACCATCTTCAGCACTATGAAGCAAAAAGGTGCAAGGATCACTCGTGTTCCCAGCAACCAGTATTCTCGAGGACGACAATACTCTTAAGGGGGAGATGTCGTGTCCTACACGACTTCATAAATGTCTAGCAGTCTTATAAATTGTAAAATAATGAAATCGTTAAAAATTTAAAGAGCAATCACCTCGCAGTTGTCGAGCAGTGAGTTTCGAAAACGCTGACGCGACATTCCCAACGAAATACGCGATCGACCATCGACCTGAGCCACGCATGGCAATTGAACGACTTACGGTCCCACCCGCACAGTTATACGGAACTTATAGAAACACCCGCGACATTCCTTTGAGTGCCATTTCTTTACTCTGTTTCTGTGCTCGTTCGTTGCGACCGGTCCTCCAAAGGGAGAAGAACCTCGCTCTCGCGTGTTCTAAGTTATTGGTGGAAGTGTCCGTCGTGTGTCCCCGGCGTGAGCAGTGTAAAAATCTGCAGAATTAACAGTTATCTCTACAACAAGCAGTTCTACCCAGCCAGCGAAGAATCATGAAGGAGGAACATAGAATTTCGTAACCCTACCTATCCAAGCGATAGTAAGTTAACTAAAAACATATATATATCTAGCGAGCATGCGGTTAAGTGAACAAATGTAATTTTTTTTTATTGCGGTTGATATATTAATAAATATAAAGGAATATTAGGATAAAGGAAATATTGTAAATTATTTGTAAGAAACATTATTAAATATTGTTATAAATTTTTGGAACAATATGAATTAAAAATTGTGTAAGAGAACAACATTCACTGTAATACCTTTCCTCTAAATCTAATTTATGGAGTCAAACGCCTTAAATATTTATTACTAAATTCTACTTATTATTTTAAAATAATAAGACGATTAAAGATTTAAAAGAAAAAAAATTAATTTCATGATAATATTCATTTAAAATAAAATGAGCTTTTAAAATTCTGATTCATTCAACTGATCAACTGATTTGTGAGCGATAACAAAGATTCTCGAGTCCAGACCCGTTCTCACTTTAATAAATAATTATTTGTTAAAGTAAGTGCGAACTTACGACGATCTTCTTTCTTAATAAAACGAAATACGGTGTTAACATCGGCCTGATTTACCCGAATTCCTGCTAACACTGATTTCTGGATTTCAACTTTTTTATTAATTTCCTGCAATCCATCACAAATATTTTTAACAAAAAATTCAATTTTCGGTATTGAATTTAATATTTTCTCTACTTGATCTAGCTTACATAAAATTTTTTCATTTGTCACAGACCGCACCGAGTTGATTTGAGACAGAGCCGAATCAAAAAAAAACCTTCGGGGTTCGAGTTAATCGTGCCACCTATATTAAAACTACAAGTCTTTTCGCTCTCTCATCTCACTTTCATTATCTTTTTTATAAAAAACATTTGACATACTTGCTTTTGAAAGTGATGATGAGAGCGCAAGATTCCCCACGGTAACCTCCTTCGACTTTTCCTTTTCCCCTTCTTTTTCTCCTTCCATATCAATTTTCGCACTCGGTTTTGGGCACGTTTCACAGAAATAAGTTTTTAATTTTTTTGGTGTTGTAAACATGCCACCTGCATTTGGAATGCTACGCCTAACGTTGTCAATCGATGCCCATTTATGACATGTACCGTGAAATATACGATTACAAGTTTTGAATTTTAACAGTACAGAATTTTTCCTAATGTTTCTTTTACATTTTATACATGCTTTTCTGTCCATTGTTTTATTTCAACTACTTATCAAATCACAAAAAATGGAAATAGCGATGAATGAGAAGTGGATGCAACTGGATTTTGTCAGATAAGTAAAATCCCATTTTTTAATAAAATAAGATTTATTTCTTGTAAGAAAAAATACTTTGTAAAAACTAAGCTTTTCTTTCACTTACAGGTCCAGTGTCTACACCCAGAGATTAAGAGAGACAGAGAATTTTTTGTAATGTTGTAGTAACAGTTATTTCACAATATTTATAAGCATATAAATAGGACAGGAATGATTGAAGTTTTTCATGCTCTGGTATTCGACTCGTAAATAGAGAACTCAAGGTAGGCTATTTATTCAACTAGCACGCCCCTCAGTCTTAGTGCTTCGCAGTTGCATAGCTTCGCTGTTTACATCATGTCAGGACCAGTTGTGTGATGCTCGCACTTTATGTGCTTTTTGTTATCATAAAACTTGTGGTTCTCTAACAATTATTGATGATTTTTTATATAAAAGTTGAATTATTATGAAGCAATTGAGTCAATTTATAATATCCCTCCACATTAAAGTTTATATGTATGTATATACAATCAAGTTTACTAATAGCATCGATGAGATTACATATTTACGAGATTTTGCAAAGCTCTAATTTATCATTTACACGATTTTAACCCATTTTATAGTTGATTATATTATAATATATTTCTGATTTTTCATCAAATTCAAACCGCCATTTTGAAATTTTCCAATGGAATTTTCAAAATTCTGACTTCAGAATCGTAAAAAGCGGGCAATTTTACTTTGGAAAAGTGCTATTGGTTATTATTATTTTTTTTTAACAATTTTTTAGGCAAATAACCAATCGACTATAAAATCGCCGCTTGGGAAGAAATGGGTTAATGAGATTCTACAATAAAAAAAAAATAAAGTTTTTAAATACTTGCTGAAAGAATTAATTTTTATATTTAATATTCATTTACTTTCGGTTATTATTTTAAAAATAATTTTCTTATTTAGTATGTATAATTATACCTATTAATGTCATTTTGTTACTAAATATTTATTAATAACTTTTAAGTTTCTTTACAGTATTCATTGTAACAGGGTAGGATTTAGGATTTAGGAGAATAAAAATACGCGGTGCTCGGGAGTCGAACCCCCGACGTCGAGAGTACGAGGCGAGCGCCCTAACCACTGGGCCATTACCGCACTGGCCTCGACTCGGCATCAGATCCTAATGACAACTCCTTGCCGACATTACAGGGATCTACTACTATTCTCCAACGGCTAGCTCCTTGAAAATCCGCTGCTCGTTATTTCATTAAGTATTCATCCAACATTGAAATACGGTTTTTAGAGCCATTCGCTTGCGGGATAAAGTTTTCTTATAAATATATATACATATATTGTAAATTATATTAAAATTACCACGATCATTTGCTATGTACGTAGACGTTTTTATAGAAACTTTAGAAATTTTTACAATGTAATGATTTAAGCACGGGAAATAATTGCAATCACTAATTATATTTTTTCTCGTTGTTAGTAATTAATTAATTATAACAGACTTTGAAAATTAAAGAGCAAATCAGTATGATAAACGAACACTTAAATACGATCTTGAGGGTCAAGGATGGAAAAAGCAAAAACTTTTTTCACGTATATGCAAAATTCTTGCAACGTTTCGCCGTTATGGGTTGCCGGCATCTTCAGGCTATTTTTATTGAACACAAAACACACGTTACAGTAAAATAAAAACAATAACATCAATCAATAAAAGATTAAAAATATTTACCAAACTTAATTTAAATTTAAATTTTGACTACATCTTATAATAAAATCTATAGCTGTGCGCAACATACATCTTATCACAGCAGCGTGAATTTACGTAGTGAATTCGCAATGTATACAAACTTTCTTAACTAAGCAAAATAAATGTTAATATGCAACATTTCAGAAATAAGCCTTTTTTTATAATTAGGTTCACGATCTAAAATCATTGTATTCTCCCAATCAAAAGTATGTGAACTATTGTTAGAAATATGTAAAGGGATCGGGAGTAAACTATTATTTGAATTTTGATGTTCAGGAATTCTCTCTTTTAATGTTCGCATAGTCTGCCCAACATAAGAAGCTGTACAATTGTTACACTTAAAACTATAAACAACGTTGGTCTCTTCCCACTTTTGTGATTTATCCTTTCCCAATTTTACTATGTTATTCAATTTTTTATTTAAATTTGGAATAATGCGGATATTGTATTTATTAAAATTTTTGGAGCATTTTTTAAAAAATTCTTCATTAAATGGAAGTGATATTGTACATAAAGGTTTTTTATTATTGGTTTTTTTATTTTGTGCAGAAAACTTTATTTTTCTGAGTCTATTATTGTAGGAGTAATATCTGGGTTGACGCCAGAAATGAGCACAACTCTTATTAAGTAATCTAATTAGATTTATTGAGTATAAAAAAGTAGTAATGAAAAGCACGAGTTGAGGAGCGTCCTTCTTCTATAAAGTTCGGCGAGCGAGAGTGAGAGAGACGGTGGTGGCGTCAGGCCACGAGAAACGCTTCTTCCTCTCCCTGTGCTCTCCTGCTGGCGCCCTCTCTCCTACGAAGCAAGCACTCCGAGGTGATGCGTGGGCACGAAACGCCACAGCCCAACACTCCCTCCCTTCGTACCTGCGCATCTTCTAACCCTTCTAATTCATCTTAGGTTCTGAAGAATAAATATACAGTCTTATATATATATTGTCCTTCTTTAATAAATAAATTTAATCTAAATTTAATCTAATATTGATTCAGTCTAAGTTTCTAAATTCACAATTTTATTTCTAAGATATTTGTGCGCATTAGAAGGGAGAGGTTTGGTCATGATGTTTGCTACATTTTCCTTGGTAGATATCCATCTAACTATCACTTTTCCTTCTAATACACATGATTTTATATAATCACCATGAGTGATTGCCATGTGACTCTTACTTCCAGTTCTCTCTCTATTTTCTAAATTCTCTCTAATTGACTCTAGCTTGTCATCAAAGTTTTTAAGTTTGTGACTTCCATCCATCTGTGTGCAGTCTCCAGCTGACTTGTTGTCACACCATATGGTTACTGGGTACATGGTCTTTCCAATCATGTCTCTAATTGCTTTGTCTAGAGACACAAGCTCTTGACAGGCCTCGCTCATAGCAAGATATTCTGCTTGGCAAGTAGTTAAGGTAACGTATGATTGTTTGTGGCTCCTCCACATTATTGGGTCACCAAACAATTTAATGACATAGCCACTAGTTGACGACGAATCAGATTGGTCTCTGAAGCTTGCGTCTGTCATAGCTTCTAAAGTTTCCTCTTTAGCTCTATATATCAAACCGAGATTTGAAGTTCCTCTAAGATACCGAAATATCCTCTTTACTTCTTTCCAGTAATCTTCAATGCATTTAGTTGTCTTCTCGATAAATAGTTGACTGCGAAGACTATGTCAGGTCTTGTCGCATTAGCTAAGTATAATAAGCTTTATTAATTTGGTATTAATTTGGTTTTCTTGAGTGAGTTCTTTCACTTTCTCCCTCCCAATCTCAGACGGTATTTTATTCTGATTATCTAAATTTTCTTCTATATTCTTGTTTTCCTCTAGGTCTAGAAAGTCCGTTTGAGATTGATTTAGAAACTCATCTGTAGAAACCAATCTGGCTATGCCTGAGTATTTTTCAAATTCTTTATTCTTGTCAACTTATCTATGTTACATTTTTCCACGTCTAAAGATATTAACCAATTGGGAATTTCATATTTCCCGGTTATATATTCTATACCTGTGTTTTTATCAAATATTTTTAATATTTCATCATCTAAGTATATTCCTAATCCTACCTCTGCGAATCTTCTAAGGGATATTAAATTGTCTACTATATCTTCTGCTGATATAACATTTGCTAGTTTAATTATTTTATTACTTTTGGTGTTTGATTTTAAAAACAGATTCCCTTTGCCATCTATCTCTATATTTTCTGACTCATTCTTATTTGCGCTTCTAATTACTTCATCTGTACATCTTTTAAAGTTACTTAATATTATGCCTTTATTGACTATATGGTCTGTGGCTCCTGAGTCGGCAATGAAAGTAATTTGATTTGGAGATTTTAATTGACTTGATTTCGTACCTGCCAAGTGTGCCTTTGCTCCTTGTTTGAATGTTGTTTGATGCTTTTCTTGGATGTTTGTTCTAGTTCTTTTAAATACTCTTCCTCTAAAGTTGTCCCTAATTCCACCTCTTGTGTTATTAGTTCTATTCCTATCGTATTCCTTACTTTTATTTTCATTATTCTTATCTCTACCCTCTTTACTTCTAGTCTTAAAGTTATTAGCTTTATGATCTTTATTTACCAACCTTCTATTCATTGCCCTTGTGGTTCTTTATAGCCTAACAGTAGTAGCAGAACCACATTCCGTGGGCTGCGGAATGGCAGTCTGTAGCCACGTAACCTGCCGTATTACATCTAAAACAACGTGTGTGTATTGTCGTCTCTCTTTGTGCCACGTTTACTATTGGTCTTCTAGTATCATTTTCCTTTTCTGCTTCTAACTGTAAAAGAAATGATTTTATTTCTTCTAATGTCATTTCTCTGTTGTCCGTCTGTCTTCTAATTAGATTTGCTGACCTAAGGTCTACATTTACTCCTGACACTGCTTGATAGAAAGCTGACCTCTTTTCCTCATCTGTTAGAGGTACAATTTTTTCGCAATTTTCATATACTCTTATAATATTATCGAATCTTTCAAAAAATTCACTTACTTTTTCTTTACTATTCATCTTTATTCTATACAGTTGTGTTCTGACAGATGAGGCAGTTATATTAGACTCTATTCTTCTAAACTCTTTAATCTTTGATAATATTTCTTTTGGATCTTTAATATTTAAAATTTTCTTGTGATCCCACATAGCATGAAATATTTCTGTGAAAGATTCAAAGAAAGGTTTCAGCGAATCCTTGCAGAAACCTTGCTAGGAGGTTAATGAAACCTTACAATAACATTTCACAGAAATGTTTATTGAAAGCTTTCAGAAATATTTTCATAACATTTCACTGAAA
>UELU01138765.1:0-49100 GCA_900490025.1 Megastigmus dorsalis
CCCCCCTCCTCGCCGCCTATGTTTGCCTGATTATTAGGACCTCTATTGTTCTGATGGACCAGGTGCGGACAATGTCTCTCTCTTTCTCTCTCCCCCCTGGACTTTTTCTTTTTCCGGAGTCTTATTAAATCTTGGCGAGCTCTGAGGAGTTTAAGTTTGGAACGCGCGAGCTTTGTGTTGCTGGAAAGCTCTACGTGTGATATGTTGGAAAATTTAAATTAGTTTCGAACAAATGCGCTCGCCTTGAATGCTGCAGTTGCAGGACGTTGCTGTATATCAACGTGTTTTTCTGACGAATTAGAGGAGGAAATTAGATGATTTAAGCAGTTCTTAGTAACTAGCTGTGTATTAAATTAGTCGGATGAAATTACGGAGAAAGAAGTTAATTATAATCGGTAAAAGCGCACTTTGCTTCATTAAAGGGGAAAACTCCTTTAGAAACGAAAAAATGATGGATTTTTTAAGAATTTTTTTTGAATAGACAAAAATATTTATTATTCCTGAATTTTAATAACATTTTTACACACTATAAAAACTTAAATTATTAAATGATTTTTTATTTAAAACAAAACAAACAAAATGGCGGCACTATGCAGCGCCGTAGTTCGCAACGTGACGAGCGATTTTGCAATTGGCGTAATTTCCCCAATTTTTTTGGGTGATTTGAAACAAAAAATAGAAATAGTTTTCGATTAGTAGTACAATTTCGCTCTATGCTTACCTACAAATGCATACAAAATTACAAAATTGTAAATTCGACGTCATTTAAAAAAAAAAGTACAATTTTTCACCGTTTTTTTGTTATATTTTTGTTTAAAAAATTACTTTTTCAGGTATAAATAGAAAACAATACTATGAAGTAACTTCGTGGAAAGTTTGAGCAAGTTCTGTCGTTTAGTTTTTAAATGAGAAGTTACGCCAATTCAAAAAATGTAGTTTTTAGAAAAACGCGTTTAAAATTTGATTTGCACCGGCGGTGCGATCTAAAATGAATCATGCTCACAGACTGTAGCTCTCATAGGACTTTGAATTTCACTTTGAAACTTTTGCACGATATTCTTGAAGGGATAAACTAATTTTTTATGCAAAAAAAAATTGATTTTTTGAAAATTGTAAAGGAGTTACCCCCTTTAAGCTGTGCAAATATTCTCAAAACCAACTGAAAATTTAGTGAATCTACTTTATTTTAATAATCGCAGCATGAAAGACGCGGTATATGAAAATGGATATTCGGCCGTTAAATTTGAGTATGGAACTTGCTATCCACGATCAGTAATATGTTAATTATTTCAGCTCCACGAGTCTTTTAATTGTCGGTCATGCGAAATTGTTAAATTCGGATTTTCATTAGGTTTAATACAATTTTCATATAATTATCGAAGCATCGGATAGGAATTTTCGTTCATTGCCTCTTCTAATAAGCCAGAGATAATTAAAAATTATGCGTTGAGCCAATAAATAGTTAATGAAGTTTTGACGCGTGCAGTGACGAATAAAAAAAATTCTTTGCTTTTCACATTTTCCTTGAACTCCAGTGAGTATTTTAAAAAATATAATATCTTTATATAAATTCGTACCTTTCGTCTATCCAAGTCCTCCGTTCTCTTTTCTTCTATTTTGTTTTCTTCCTCTGTTTTCTTATAAAAAAGAGCTAGGATAGGAATCAAAGAAGAGAAACGCTAGCAGAAAAAGGTAGAAAAAGAAAGGAAAATATTAAAGGAGTGAGAGAGAAAAGGGACATAGAGAAGGAAGGTATAACTGCCCAAAACGAGACAGAAAGAAGGAAAGAATAAAGTCAAGGAAGAAGAATAAAGAAGAGAGAGAAGAGTTGATTAAAGACATTAGAAAAAATAGGATGAGAAAGAGAGCAGGCATGATAGAAAAAGAAAAAGAATTATGAAATAGAGCGAGAATAGGCAAATAGAAGAATGAAGTATTTTAGAATAGAGAGAGAGGACAAATGCTGGATGGCGACCAGAAGGAAATAGGCTGAGGGACAATGCATTTGTATATGTAAAATTTGTAAAACTTAAAGTTAAATAAAGATACATTATATTGTATAAATTCGTATATCAGATTCCGAGCGACTTGAGTTTTAACGGCAAAAGGTATACAGCTCTCACATTCTCCGCAAACGAATTTTTCCAACCTTTTCAAGTTCTCGTTGCTGCACGTAACACACCTCATAGCCTCAAAAATACCCCGCGCTTAAAGAGCAAATGGAAACTCGGCAATTTTCTGTTATCCACGCTTCCGGTTTCCTTCAAAACTAAAATCTGAATTCGCGGAGAGCATGTGTTGTTTTCTGCTTATAAAGAAGTGATGACCGAAAGAAGTAAAGGCAAAATAAAAACTATTACCATGTATTTGTTCAATATAGATGCAGAACACGAATGAGATTAAATTCTGCAAAAAGAAATTATGTAAAGGTACTGCATATATGCCTGGTGAGAGAGGTTAATATAAAAAAAAACTCGAAAAAGTCTCAATTATTAAAAAGGTTTGTTTTGTAAACTTTATGATTATTTATTCTAACGTTCTTACAACCTAGGGACGTTAAATTGTTTTTTAAGTTAATGTCTTCTTACGCATTGTATGATGGTATATAGATAAAGGTATGCTACATTCGTTTGCCCCCTCTTTAATTACATTTCATTGTTATAAATCTACTACAAAATGATATAAGAAATCAATTACGCCTATTTAAAATGTCTCGATGATAATTAAAGTTGCACATAGTGCGCATGGCTATATAGTTAGTAGCTTAAAAAAAAAAGACGTTTTCCTGCATCAACAAAATTATACAAGCTAGAGAGTCTAAAAAGCAAAGGGACGCGAGTACGGCAGTATAGCAACAAGGAATGCGATCAAATCCTCTCAAGCTGCAGATTCCCCAACTGCTCAATATGTATGCATCGAGAGAATATCGATGCGCTCGGCACTCGACGAATATCGCCCACCTCAACCCCAGCAACAACACACACGGAAACTATCTGGAGTATCTTCCATTTCGCTCGCCCCCTTCCATTCTAGTAATTCGCTTCTTTTTTTTTTCGACCGAACGATATTCAACCTAAGTGCGTTTTGGTGCCTGCGGAACCACTGACGGAAATCCGGTAGCTGCACCGAACATCCGCAAATATTACACTTTGTGCCGGTGCTTTAGAATAGTGCGCGTGGGATATGAAAACGGCTACGTGAAACGTGTGCTATATGAGATTCGAGTTTGAGCGCGAGGAACAGAGATTTTTACGGTATGATATACAAATGTTGAATTCTTTTTTCTTCCCGATAATGCAGTTTATGGAGTGACAATAAAATTAGGGCACATGCACGCCGCGCACGTGCTCGATCGCAATATAATACCGAGAATAATTAAATTAAAATGCTACGTTTTCCGTATGTTAGTCATGTTTAATATTCGATGCTCTGATTAGATTATCGTTAAATTTGTTAATTAAATTATGCGCGCATATGTAGCTAGCGCATGCAAGTTTGTAATATAAAGTTTATCGAAGCTGCAAATTTAAAAAAAGTAATTAAAGTCCCATCTAAATTATAGGGTTTTTAAAATATTCCAATGTATCGAAGAGAATGCTACACTTTACAGAACCGAATTCTCAACTATCCAAATCTACATAACGAATAAAGCAGTCATTTGAAAATGCGATAGTGCAGTTCGGTTATAAGCCAAAAAAAAATGAGGCATCATTGCTGGAGAGAGATTATCGGAGTGCGCGGCCACGGCGCCGAGTGTTTCTCACGCGGCGCATCCGTAATTCTGCCGTGTGGCAACCTTTCCGCGCTATGCGCAGATATGAAGCATCAGAGAGAAAGAGCGAGCGGTGCCAGGAAAAAGAGAGGAGAGATAGCCCAGATGCGTTATAATCTTTGGCGAGACGCCAGAGTCTTTAGAAAGCCCGAGGGGAGGCGAGAACTTTTCACCCTCGAGGCCTTTAGTTATTTTCTCGTCGCCGAGAGGAGGATTTCGGACGGGATGATCAACGCGGGGATGCATACACGGCTTTTTTTTACACCCGGGAAGAGAGAAAACAGATGTCCCCGGCGTATTGTTGCTGTTTTGAGGAAAAATCCAATACTTGGAAGCGATTTTTGTGTGTTCTTCCTCTTCTTGTGAGTGCGAGAAGTATTTCATGTTGAGTTAGCGTTTGATTTCGAAAAAGTTTGAGCTGCAGTGAATCTTTTCTTATTCGATGGTATTAACTGCTAATTTAATCAAGCGGAAAATCCTTTTGTCATGCTTACTTCAGATTTTCGAGATTCAATGCGAAAAGTTTGCGCGTGTATTCCCGCTGAAAATTAGAAACATGAATTTGTTCTTTGAAAATCCGTCGTCAAGGTTCAAAGTAGAAAACCAATAATCACCGTGTACAGACAGGAAAAGATAAATTAAAAATTATCTCTCTTAAAAAAGCAATTCTCGAGTAACAATTTACTAGAATCCTTTATCCTATTCTCGCATAACTTATTTCTGTGTGCAGATTATACCCCGAAGATATCCTATAAGACGATTAAGCAATACAGCTTTCAAGTAGTTAACTTCAAACATAGTCAGACATGTACATTTTTGGTTTATTTCTCTTTTAATTAACTCTGAAGTTCGATTTACTTCGTTCAACTCTTAATTCGTATAGATTGAAAACTGCAGTAGTACCACGAGAAAAAAAATATGATTCTTCCAAAGTCAAGCGTACCCTCAAAAACAAGTTACACGCAACTAGTAGTGAAAAAAAAAAGAACTATACACCAGTAACGTGTAAGTCCTCTATTTGGCAATGCAAACGTTAGTCGGGCAGCTCTTGCGTTCGAAAGCCATACACTCGGCCAGTAAACAGTTTGTCGAAGTAATTACGATTAGCCTCGCAGATGCCGAGCGCCAACCGCCGCCGCCGCGGAGCGATAACGTCGCTGCGTCCGAGTAATTGAGCGTCGAGTGTATATGCCCGAGCGCCACTTACTGTTTCGTTGCATAATTTCCTGATTACTGATTAAATTGCTCTTTCTCTCGGTGTGTGCGGCCCCCTTTTTTTTCCTCGGCTCGTGTTCCACATGCCGCCGAGTTGCAATGAGAATAGCACCGATCGACTTTTCCGCGTTTATGCGAACACGAGATTTTCAAGAGCTGGCGAAACAATCGCTTTTCTTCGATCGCTATGACTTTTTTTTCAAACGAGTAGATTTCCTTTTTACAGGTTGTATCGAGCGAGTAACGAAACGAAAATGATTTTAAAATATCGAATTGCAGTATACATCCTCGTTATGTTCTTGCATATTTTATCAATTTTCTTTGAATAGAAAAAAAAAAGACTGTGATATATTTTCAAAATCTCTTGGCGAGGTACATAAAACGTGTCTATGCAGCGAGATTTTAATCAAAGCTTTTAATATCTGAGATTGAAATTTTAAATAATCCAACCTATCGAACTATACAAATGGCACTATGCGGGACAGAACGTAATGTATGGAGTATAGCATTTTCCAGTTAATAATCGGGGAAAAGCATAGACAAAAAGCTATCGATTACCACACGCGCGCGCGCGCACACACAGCCCACAACGAGAGCCAATCAATCACCCTTTGGCTCCCCCTCATTCATTTACCTATCCGCCGGAGCACTTATTAAAAGTCAGGACTCCCTTTCCGGCGCGCGCATGCACAAACAAGTTTGGCGCGCAGACTCTCTCTCTCTCTCTCTCTCTCTCTCCGTCTCGCTCATGAGCCTCGGGCCTGTCACTCGCACACTCTACTCTCCCGACTCGCATCCACTAATTCACTAAATTATATACACTGGCTATAGTCCCAACCGACTCCCTCTACGGATTAGAGCGAGTCCTTACGTTGTTCTATACTGCGCTGTGTCGACTGATTAAGAGATATAAATTATCGTTCACGATTGATTCGCCGAATTATACGGATACATCGATCTAACGTATAATACACTGCACTCGAGATTTTCCCCGCGTGTACGTATTCATCCTCGCGTTTAATATACGGACTCGCTCTACCGAGTTAATTATTCAAGTGGTGTAGAGGAGAGAGCGCCGACGACGGCGTCTCTCTGAGCTCGCAAAGAGATTAATGTCCCGTCCCTGTCTAGCGCAAAAGCGCCGCTATTGTACAGGAGCTAGTCTATACGAAAAAATGAAAGGAGTGAGAGAGAGAGAGAAAGGCGCTGGCAAACCCGCACCAAAATCAGCGATCCGCTTTGTTTGGAATCAATGCACCTGTAATTAGCGAAAACAAAGAGAAAAATATGGGCGCCGCGTGTGGAGTGGATATAAGTGGATAGGAGGGTGGATTATACGTTATACGCTTGAAATTACGCGTTAGCGACGATATGCTGGTGGTGGTTTAGAATCCTGTGACGCAAAAAATCTTGATTTTGCGATTGGTATAGAGTCCAATTTTTTTTTCTCTTCTGTTTTATATTTACATGCTTTTGATTGGTACTCGAAATGCTTGAGATCAGATGGACAGTGATTCTTATGGAACATTTGATTTACGCGTTGCATTTCAATGCCGTGGGAGATGATTTTTTTTGTGCTTTTAATTATAAAATTATACAAGGGCATTTCGCAAAATAAAAGTTGTTGCGGTTCCGTCGATATCATTTATGTAAAAATGGATCTGCTCGTGACACACTTGCTTTTGCTGAATCAACCCGTCTACAATGGGATAAAGAAAATACGCACAAAGCGCAATTTACATAAGTAATCGGATATCCGCATGAAACAATGCAAATTGAAAAAAACAAATGAAACTTTGCAACGAAACACTTTGTACATGGCTGCGATTATCCTTAATTGGGTTGACTTTGATTGAGATAATTGATCGACTCGACCAAATCCGACCTAATTGTGAATAATTCAAAATGACTGACATAATTAAATTACCAAGTCTATAGACTCCGCATTGCCCCCAAGACAATAAAACAAATGCGATTATTATCGCTTATACAACATTTTTAATCAAGTGCTAATATTTAACTCGTATTCGACGGCAAATTGCGTAGTCAGTTGTTTTAATGCAAACATTATATAAAATTACTCTCATACCGAGTAGTTCACACATTTTTATCGCTTATTTTATATTTCTCGTAAATTTTATTGGATAATGAATTATATCAGTAAAATAAGCGCTATTTACATTTTATCACTCAAACACCAATTTATTCATAATCGGTATAAATAAGTGTAGTAAAACACAGTCGGCCTTCCAGGCAAAAATCGACAAGCAATGAGCCAAAACGATTGATCCATCGTGCATCCCTCGAACCGAAACAGAGATAGAGAGAAGAGAGAATCGCCAAGGGTTCGGTCGAACATTCAGCTATAGAAGTAAGCGTAACGCGTAGAATCGCGGGAGGGAACTAGTGTCCGATCCTCTTGGCAATTTCAAGAGAATAATGGGCCACGTCTAATCTCGAAACTGCATAATTCTAATATCCCACTCTCTCTCTCTCTCTCTCTCTGTCTCCCTCTCTCTCCCCCTTCGTGAATAACAATAAGTGGGTTAATGCTCGGACGGCGGCAACGACGCAACGGCGACGACGGCGGCACTCGCACCGAGAGCGTAATCGTCGTCTGTTGACCGATAAAACAGCGGTGAAAATTTGCATCGGGAATTCATCCTTCCAAGTCTGTCTGTTTATGTATGTATATTTTGTTTGCTCGATTACCACCGACAGAAGACAACTCCAGAGGAGATGTGGATATCCACTCCACTTGCTCCGCCGATACGCGTATAATAGAAATCCCAGTCTCGTGCGCTCTTAGACAGTTATGATGTATGTGTGTGTGTGAGCGGTACTATGATGATTGAAGACGCCTTTCTTGTTGGTGAGCTTTTGGAAATTTGATGGAAGCTCGTTCATTTTTTGTTGACATCTCACTACAGCGATCGAGAGATCCACTGACTTGCTTCTATTAATAATGAGTATAATTGAATTTAATTTTATTTTAAATTATCATCGACTCGCTGGTGAAAGGTTCTATCCGAAATTTTCTGGTCAATTAGAAGGTTCTATATCAATTTTTTACTTTAAAAAGGTTCTATCTTGTGCAAAGATCATTTTCCTTTTTTTCAAGGGAGCAAGGTTTTAATATAAAATTGTTTATAAATATAATGTTTCACATTTGTGCAATTTCTACTAACCTAAAGCTGATTAAAAAAAAGGTTTGACGATAGAAGATTTTTTTTCTTGAAATGTTACGAGATAACCGATTGCTACCAAATTGACAATGTACAAATTCGTTCACAGTACACGCATAACACGTAACGCGCAACTTAATTAATTAACTCCCGGATTAGAGCGCGAAGCCAGCCGAGAAAATAATTTGGGCCGAAAGTCGCGCGAAAGTGTACTACGGATGATTCGTCGGATTTGTTTGGCGCAAAAGTGCATAAAAAGTGTCGTAAAATCGGCCCCCTTTTTATAGGACTGGCGCGGCGGCGAAGCAGAAAAGCTTATTCCTCTCCCTCGACGCTCCAGACGTACCGCGTTTTCTCGCTCATCGAAGTTATTCGCGCGCCCTTTCGCGACTCCGCTCCTTTAAAAGGAGGAATTAAGGTGAGGGATAATTTAATGCCGAAGCAATTAAAAGTCTCGGGGTCGTGTATATATATACACAGGAAGAGCCAACAAAAAGCCGAGAGTCACGCGCGAGACGTATGGCAAACTTGGCGGCAAACTATTCGCTCGCTGATCGTCACTCTATCCGCGAAAAATCCTAGGAGAACTCTTATAATTGGTCTAGGGGGTGGTGGCTAATGAAAAGCTCCTGATTTATCGACTTTTGCAACTCGATCGAGCTATTGCTCTCTTTCGGTAATTGAAAGTTTCGGCGGCGGACGATCGCCCGAACGGATGGCTGATGAATGGCAGGGTGATTGTATCGCTGGTTTTGCGACCGATGGAGAATGTTCGCCATTTGTTGGATTTGAAAAATGGAGGCTTAAAGAGACGCGGTAATTTATTGGATCGCAGTTGAAAAGCTTGATATTTACGAACTTGTAAGTTTCTTAGGCTATCCTGCTAAAACTGTATGTATTCTATAGTTGTTCCGTCGATTAAATGTAGTGAAATAAATTCATTATTTTTTAGTAGAAAACCAAATGTCGATTGCGTAATCCTTGCGAGATCCATACGCAAATCAATCAGACTGCACAACTCGTCATAGATTCCCATCTTTTCGCGCCCGCACACCTTCGTATTCGCTTCTTCGGACCTTGTGCGCAGTACATAAGCCAACTCTGAATTCGCTCCGAAGTAGGAAGAGAGGAGCAGCTTTAACTTTCGTGTTGACTCTCGCGCGCCCTGCCTCGGATCAAATTGGATTTATGCGCATGTAAATCGCAGCCGGAAGCGTAAAGCTCTAATCCCCCCAGTGGATAGCAGCGAGAGAACTGCAAGCTTTCAGTCCTCTCTCTCTCTCTCTCTCTCTCTCTCTCTCTCTCTCGTACAGACGGTAGTCATCTCCTTACCGCCTTTCTCTCTCCTTCTTGCTCCGCTCGCGTGCACTCTTGCAACAGCAGCAATTGCATAAAGCTGAATGGGATAGCTAGCCGCGAGTGCGCGGCGTTCCATTCGAGGGAAATTTTCTCACGGACCGACCAGAATGCCGCGCGCGTGTGTACGCATTCGCTCAGCGCTCGTTTTTCGTTCGTGTATATTACGTTTGTCTATGCGCGTGTGCGCGCGCGGTGTTTGAATAATCGCGCGAAAGTGTATATACTTAATTGTACTAAAAATTCATTGGGATTTTTTTATATTATTTGTGAATGCATGTAGTAGCGTTATTGCAGAAATATATAAATACTCATTTGGAAGTGAATTTGTGATATTTTTCTAGTCAATGAACCCGCAGGAGAAGTTGAAGGCTTAATTAAACATTATCACGGAGGTCGCTGCGAAATTATTTTCTTTCTAATTAAACATTCGATTAACGTACATTAATGCGCTTTATCGTCTCTAATGAACGAGCTAAAAGAGTTGACGGTAAACTCAATTTGAACAATCGATAAAAAAAAATCGATGCTTTGTACAGTGCTGATAATTCCAAAACAGCGTCAATACACACAAACACCGATGATTTATAACATCCATTATATTTCACCGCAAATATTCCAGTGCTGCACTCTTTGATAAGAGTTTTTCATTATACGTATACAGGCGGCTGGCATTTCCCAGTTTGGAGCAATCAAATATGATGAATGCCTCGTAATCTCTGCGTCACCAGCATTTTTCTCCCTTCCGCCTCTCTCGCGCTCCTAATGAACGGCTCTAGATGCATATTTCACAGTTACGCGGAATTCATCACAGTCATTTGCTTAAAAGTGTTAATGGATAACACCTAAACTCTGTGTATCGTAATATTAAAATATGCGCAATTTAAAAAACTTTTCGATACTATGATAGAAAGAATGCTGTCAAGATGAAATGCTCATCTCACTGAAATCATCGACTCCAGCTCGATGCTCATCAGGTAATAGGAAGCGAAAGAATTACACAAGTTCCTATGGTGTATTATCACCCAACATTCGGCGCTATATTAAATTCCAGGAAGAGCGAGAGTTAAAGAGGTTTATTAAAAATTACGAGGTTGCGTTATAGCCTCGTAATATCCTCTGGGATCGGCTGGTAGAAGGTAAAAGGAGGAGGAGGCAACGAGCCGTCGCATATTATATATATATACGGGCCGTAGTATAAGCGGGCGCAAAGCTGCGAGAAGCGTCATTTTTACGAAATAACCTCGTTCCGATTCTACACCATCCACCCGCCACTAAGTATTAAACTACCCTTTTCACGGTTTTCTCTTTCTCTCGTTTCCACCCACTCGAATGCTCGAATGATTGGTTTTATTAACCATTGCCGCAGTCGAAACACACCAGCCGGACAAAAGTGCAAACTGCCACTTCTGCCGTTTACGACTTTTCCGGTGTATATATATAAGAAAGTGCAGAATCTCGCGGCTGAAGAGGATTCAAAGAAAATCGCTGGTGATGGGGTTCGGGTTATACGGCTGTAGGAAAAGGAGTCGCGGATTTATGAACGGATAAATCTCGCCTTAAGCTTTTTTTCTCGAGCGAAATTGATATATACAGCTATGGGATATAATGTTGGGATGACTTTGTTGTCTTCTTGATCATATAGAAAATAGATGCTTGCTGAATAATTCGTGGGTTGAGGTTAACTACAGTTTTACGTGTAATGAAACCGATGTGCTATATAAACCATGTATCTCTTATTTTATACACTGCGTTTTACATCAACTATCAAATTACAAACATTAACGTTTTCACATATCTGTACTATTTGCTTCACAAATTGTAATCCCACGCACAAAATGAATATCCCATTATGATTACATTACAACCAAAAAAAGCCTTGCTGCAGCTGCATGAAAAAACCACTCTCATCCTCGAGCCAGCAAAACTCGCTCAGCTGTAAGCTGCCGTCCTTGAATTTCATAAGCTCTCTCCTCTAAGTAAAGCCCTTTCTCTCTCTCTCTCTCTCTCTCTCTCTCTCTCTCTCTCAAGTTCCCTCGCAAGCCTTTCATCTATACGCCTTTCCACTATTTGCGCTCAGTAACCCGACGAGTGCGACGTCACAAGTTAAAAGTATATGGGATAAGAGAGTAGCGCGACCGTGACAGTCTCTTCTTTCGCGACAAGGCGACACACACTTACACAGAAAAAAAAGAGGCCGCGTGCAGTCTGTTTGTTCTGCTGCTACTGTCGAGGTAACGCTTGGGTGAATTTTCTACCCGACTGTGTGTCAACGGACACACGCTGCAGCTTGAATCATACGTTTCGTACTAGCTGGCTTTATACGAAATTTTGTTTGCAAATAATTTATGGATCACTGACAATTTCTCAGGGGGGAATTTCAATTCTCAGCTGGTATACCTTATTCCTGAACTATATATACATATTATAAAACGAGTCAATCAAGTAACGCAGGGCACCTCAACAATTCGCAATATAACCGTGTACAGAACTTGGTGAACTCTTGTTCCAACCCCTCCGCAGAACGAAAATCTTCGTACAATTTCTCCAAGATCCAAGGATCGTCATTGTTCGGAGCTGTATACGACACTGCGCTCGCGCGCGACCCGTAAATTCATTCGCTTCATCTACCAACAGCCGGACTTTATTGCTTCGAGGTGAGATGAGAGAGAGAGAGAAGGGAAGTTCAGCGCGCTTTAACAAGTAGACCGCGCGGCTGGAGCGAATTCTCCGAGTGCAGAGGCCCGAGTTATATCGTGTCGACGCGTTACGCGCTCGATATTGTGGGTTGAAGGGGGACCTCTCTCTCTCTCTCACTCTCGCGAGTCGACCCTGACGATCTGTAGCAATAGCGTTACGAAACTATACTGGACCGAGGTGTGCGCGCCCGAGTTCTTGAACGAGTTGTTTAGATAACGGGTGAAGATGCGCAGCGCGTGGAGTGCGGCGAGCGATAAAACGCGGCCAAAGTGGCTGCTTACGAGTGCGGGACTTTGCCCAGTAGCTCGTAACCGTTATGCCATATACGCTATATATGCGCGCGAGGACAATTTCGCGTGTATATGTAGATTTTCGTCGAATTTGGAAATGGAGGAAGCCGTTGAGCAGGCGAACTCGTCTTATTAGGGTTTGATTTTGTTCTAGAGGAAACGCGTTTCGCGCTTCGAATCGATTTACACGAAATTTAAGCGTGTAAAATTAAACCGCGGACTACGAAGACTATACGAAAATTAACGGTGTTTTATCATCGTACATTGAATAAGCAATGTATCCAGAAGATATATAATACCTACACCGACCCTTGTAATTTCACGTACTTACATCTGCGTGCAGTTAAACCGCTCCATAACGTTCTACGTCACAGTCCCACAGTCGGTCTTACAATTTTCCACAAGAATAAAGCTCATCTCGTCCATGGGCGTCCAAACACTCGTCTCGCGCACTAAAGAATCCCCCTAAAACTTTCCAGCGTCGTTACGCTTTCTCGTCGGGCGCCCAGGCCTGGCAATATCCAGACTCCGCAGCCAGAGAGAGAGAGAGAGAGATAAAGAGAGTCGAGAAGGCGAATATTCCCAACCGATCATCCATAAACGCGAGAATGGCTTTAAAGGTCCGAGCTTGCATCCATAAATCCAGCGGGCCATTCCATTCCAGACGAGCAGAGAAAGAGTAGCCGAGGAAAAAGAAGTGCGCTCAAAGTGAGAAAGTTTGATAAGGGGGCGACACATTCGGAAAGAGTGTCGCCCGTAAGGACCGAGCGCGTAACTTAGTAGGTATATATATAATGTGCTGGGTCATCGCGAGCAGGAGGAGCTAGTGTGCACGCGGAACGTGGTGACGTGCAGCCCAGGAGCGTCGAACCAGTCATTGTCACGCCTCGCTCCACTGTCACTGTCTTGCGCATTGTTGCTCGCCTACAGCAGCCTTTCTGACATTCTGATTAGGATCTTTAGTTCGCTGTACGTTTCGCGGCTCGCTATTATCGACGCTTCTGTCGTGCCCTTGGTCTACAATGCTGTCATTTTCGATGCTTGCGGAACAAAAGTGGGATGACGTTCGCGTGCAGTTGCAATTTTCTATATCTTTGATTAAATTGGATTTGTTACACTTTTCACTTTCGGTGGATTGGTCGAGCTTTTCTTGCTATTCCCAGCTGTTTATTCATATTGTTGGAAAAGCTCTTGTGTGATTGTATTTACGCTAACTTACCGTAACTATTCCTTTTATTTTACATTGTTCAATCGACTGTTCCTTCGAAATTACATTTCAGCAAACATCTCAACTTCTTAACTATTTCCAACGCTTATCGAGCAACTCCATCGTTACTTCTATTATTATTCTTTCTTCAGCGAGACACAAATCTATAATTTACACAAGCGCGCGGAAACTCTACATTAAAGTAATACAACAAATTTAATAATCCCTTTTCCATCCCATAAATAAAAGCTTGGGCGCAATAACAGCTACCGAGCGACTTACAGAGGCGTCCCATGCAAATTGCGCGGGAGGCTCGGACCCTGTGCAGGTAGCAGCTCGAGTTTTTCCCCTCCATTGTTATTTAAAAAAATAACAAAGTTTGAAAGACCGCATGTAGAGAGCACAGCGATGAGGGAGGAAGACCATTCGGAGTATCCGGGCCCTTCGTTATCGGGGAAACCCGTTTAAGACGCGCCGCCTCCTCTCTCGCGCGCTATTACATAGAAAAACTTTCTCTCTCTCTCTCTCTCTTGCCTCCAACCCCGACTTTCGAGACTCTATATCTATATATGCACACAGTTCGTTGCGTTGTAACAAGGTCGGGCAATATCTCGGCTATTTTCCGCTTTCCTCTCTCTCTCTCTCTGTACGATCTTCTCTCTCGCTCTCTCCCACGCGCGCGCGCGCGCAAGTTTTATCGAAGAGCGCCGCGCGATGCGCTTCCTTCCTTCGAGATGACGCGGCGAGATTGCAGCCACGCGTGTGTGTACATAGAGCCAAGCGTTGCGGTGATTATATGTGCGCGCGCGCGCGTCCTAGAGTCGCTTTAATGGGACGCGCATAATGTGGATACTGGAGAGAGGCTGCCATAGAGAAAGGTTCCGTTTTATCTGCCAATCGGATATTGTTGTTGAATATTGACAGTAGTCTGCTTTTACTATACTGCATCGATATCAGTCGTTAGATTGAATTTTTCCCAATTTACTTAATGGAATAATCAAGTGTATCGGTGCCGTGCATTTCTCCGAAAGCAATATCAAGCCGAATTATCATATAATTTGAGTTCTGATTAAATCACTGGGAGCGCTAAGGAAATCAGTCTTTTCTGCGAGAAAGCGCAATAATTTACATCGGTATATTCGGTAGAAAAGAGTCTCGACCTCGCGCTCGCCGTCCAACTAAAACCCTGCAAGAAATGAAGTTTTCTAGCCAAACAAAACTGCCAGAGCGCGCGTCCGCCTATATAAGAAATTATTCATAAAAAGACCGGGTTCTTAAGATATAATGCAGAAGTGGGCGGGATGGGGGGGGGGGGGGGGGGGGGGGGGTGAAGTAAAAAGAAAGAAAAAAGAAGAAATTAACGGAATACGCTGAATAATTTCGCGCGCCAAGGCATTTGGCTTGCAAAGCAGCGCGAGACCAGCTGTTATATTTAGCTTTCACCCACTCGTCCCCTCGTTCACTCATCCCAGCTTTCCCCATTACTGCTGTGTCCACATCGTAACACGTACTCTACTCGCCAGATGCTTTTTTTTCTCTCTCAATCCTGGAAAGGAATAGGCCTGAAGATTGCCTGTGGAGGTCCGAGAGAGTACGTCAAATAGAAATAAAGATGACTGGTAAATTTATAGCCGAGATTCTTATTTCGAGACTGCGAGCGAGACTTTTCTCGATAAGTTTACTCGGCAGATTTCAATATCAACGAACGGCAAAATTTAATATATTTGAAATTGAAGGGAATTCGCTCTCTGAGCGAACCTATCGGTTTTACTTTTCTTATACGTACTTATACTTATCTTCCTCGCTTGCTTCGTTCTATAAGTTTCGTAAATTCGATTTGGCGTTATCGCCATTTGTATACACACTTATACCTTAGATAAAGGCTCTACTGATGAGTTTCAGCGGAAAAATTTATTGGCTTTCTGTATGTATCTTTAATGAATATTCTTGAGCGCACTGTTTAGTCAAGACGAGTCACGTTTACTTTAAGACAATCAATTAAATCAAGAAAAATAAGTTCGTAATTAAAATGATAAAAGATCTATTATTGATACTCCTCGAACACCTTAACTGAATAAGTAAATCTAAAAATTTTGTCACAATCTGTTTTCATTAAAATTGACGGTGCGACGATCACTGTGCGTCGTTATAACTCTATAAAACATTCATGGATTTTCAATGATTTTATCTGCAAGCTTCCAATTATTTTTCGAAATGAAATATTCATATACCCGGAATTTGTGATGGTGATTCGAGAAATCTTGGACCGTAGCGGGAATAAAATCAATCGCTTTTCAAATTTAGTTTTGAAAACTGATTTTAGAAAATGCATACCGTGTGCGATATTGGTCAGGAGCAGTTGATCTATCGCATTTTATCAAGAATTTAAAAGTAATCTTTTATAAATATCTCAGCCATTATATTTAAATTTCATATTATATATATTTTCAAATTTGCGACACAGCTCAAAATCGATCATCGCTTCTAATTAACGAAAATTTGAATCGAAACTTTCCCCCGACCGTGACTGCTCAAACTTCAACTTAATCAAATTAAAATTCGACCACAAAGATATAGAGTACGAGTATTATCTCCGCTAATCAGCATAAAAACGTCATTCGTCAAGCTGTGCAAGCCCACGGAACCTCTCCTCTCGCATCAAAATGATAAATTGGCCCCCGAAAAGTTTCTCGGAAACTAGACAGGTAATTTACCGAGCCCACATATATATACCCGTCCTGAATATCACTTAAAATGCAAAATACGGGTGAAGCAGCCCCTCGACTTTGTATATCCACATACACACACAGAGAGAGAGAGAGAGAGAGAGAGAGAGCGAGAGAGTTTCGATAAGTCGCCGTATGACTTTTTCGGTCGAAGCCAGGCCGACGCCGAGTCACGCTTACCCGAGTGAAAATTTCCTCGCGCGACTCGGCCTCACCAGTCACGTACACATCCCCCGCAGCTCGCGGTATTCGAGTCTCGCGCACCTATATACCGCGCCAAGATGCCCAATTTATAAATGCTGGAGCCGCGATTGTCTCGCTCCTTTTTACGCGTTGCGGAATTTCGGTGCTTGTGGAAAGCGAAATTATCGGCTTTTCGAGTGATTTTCAAAATTGGGTTTATATTGCGAGTTCTTGAATTAGCGCTAGACATTAAATTATTGTTACTGTGAATTTTGAGCAGAACGACTAGTTTCGTTAGTACAAATAGTAGACGCAAGTGCAGTAAATTCACAATCAACAGTGCTCACACTTGGAACACGGATGATATATTCAAACACCGAACTTTATGCACCGGCGAATTCACATCAACGTATAAGATTTATAGACTTAGGAATCTAGTTTGTCGCGTGTTAATAATCATTAAAAGCGTAGACAAGCTGCCAAAGTTTGCATTGTATGTAAAGTATACACTGCTTTATACTAATTGTACAAAGCTCTTTGACATTATATTTGCGCTTACTAATTAGTTATAAGTAGTTGTAGTATTATCAAACGCGTACGCAAACTATCTTTTTAGAGCCGACCGTCTGAAGAGATAAAAAGACCAAGCTCGGTAAGCACCTGACTTGACAAGAACGAAGGGCATTTTGGAAGACAGTACTTTCGCAAGATCGAGACAAAAGTCAAATGTAATGCGAGTTATATACAGTACGACGTTCGGTGCTGTATAAAAAGGCACAGCGTCGCTCTCTAACGGTTCTCCCAAAAAAGTATGCATAAAACATAAGATCCTCTCCGTTTGCATTATTTCAAAAGCTACTGGAATAAACAAAGAGTGTGTAGCAAAAGGTTGGCTTACTTTATAGCCGTAAGGAGGAGAGAAAAAATAAGTTGGTTACGACATATTTCAGCCATCAGGAGCTTCTGCTTCATTCTTTCTATTATATCCTGGTGGCCTTCGCGAAAGGGATTATGAAATTCCGAATAGCGATAGTGGGACGTTTTTTTTTATCGACATAGTTTAGCCTCGATTATCGGCTTCCATTAATAAATTCCACCTCTCGAACAACTAGAACGATTGTGCACTATATAGGTAACTTTTTTCTTTTCCTTAAACCAGTTCATATTCTTTTAAAGCTTTCTTGCTTCGTGGATCGGTTGCACTATCCAATTCGTATCATTGCAATTGGTTTGAAAAGGCAATGATACGTGCGCGGCTTGTACAATTTTACAAAAATATTTTTATTAGGAGGGAATCGATGTCTTAGCAGTATTAAAAGTCAAATTATTCAAGTATAAGGAAGTTTTGATTTTCTCTGATTGTTAAAAATGAGGCTAGATTTGTACCATTAAAATCCATACAGATATAAAAAAAATGCTTTTGTGCTCGCCACCTCTTAAAGGGGTGTGGTAAGGACAAACCTGCTTTTTCTTTCGTTGATATCTTTTTCTATTTACAACGAGAATTAATATTTGGACTTGAGCGGCGTAGTGCTCGATATAATGAATCGTTCTGTGCTAGCTGAAGTCGATCTGATTTGTCGTTTTTCCTATTAATTGGTATCAGTACGACGCGTTTACGCATTGACAGCTAACCATAAAATTACGCTTATATCTACATGTGTTTATATCTTTTAATATTTATAATTTTGCGTAATATTTGGACTTGGCCGGCGTAGTACCCGTTGTTATTAAGCATTTTGTGTAAGATGACGATTATGTGATTTATTGTTTTTTAAATTAACTGGAATACAGAAATAGATCGAATAGCCTGGATGAGGGGGAACGATAATGCTTCCCCTTAACTTAAAATTTGATGCAGCGCTCATGTTTGGTGCAGCTCTTTAAATTGGTAGATTTAAAAATTTTTAAATCATCACGAACCCAAAGTCAAAACTTACTAACTTACTCCTTATGTAACATAGTTACACCATCGCAAACCGAACCATCGGCTTTAATGACACACTTTGAGAAGCTCGGACACGAAAATAAAAATAAAATTATAACGGAACCAGGTCTGATATAGACGACAAACGGTAGATAAGACATCCGCGGCCGAGAAAACTTTCAGACGACTCAAAAGTTTTATTCGCGAAACGAAAAGCGCATTACTAACAAAATGAAAGAGAAAAAAAAAACAAACGTCCGCTCACCAGAGTAGCCAATTTCATTGGGGTAGATTTCCATAGAGACTCGAGCAACGGACACTTGTCGGAACGGAATATAAGAAGAGGATAAAAGACGTGGCGGTGTTAGGAAGCGAGATTTTATTTTAGACTAGGTGCAGGTATTACGGGACGAAGTGCAACGGTTTTTCAACTCATTCAAAAGAGTTTATATATGAGTTTAATACCGAAATATTCCGTTTCTCCTTTAACATATATTAATTTTACGTTCCTATAAATATTTCTCCAATAATATTTCTTCTAAAAAGGAGTATAAAAGAAAATCATTTTCCTTTCCTTTTGCACTTGCATATACAAGATATAAATATACAAGAGATATGTATACAAAAGCAAGTGCAATGTTGATTAGGTATTGGAAATGAAGAACTACAGTGCATATGGTACATGCAAATTTACACACACGACTTAACCTAGTAACTATGTTACTAGGAATTAAGACGCGAAGTGCACTTTGCATAGAATACAACAGTGACAAGTATTTTAGTTTGTAAGTCTTTTAGTTTATACAGAGCCAGACCAGCGAACAGGAAAATATTTTCCTCTGCTGGGCTACTTTTGTAATGTGTTATTATGTGCAATTTATTGTATAATTTTTCTGGTATTAATAAATAAATAAATAAATATAGTCTTTCAACTCAAGAAACAGAGAATCAAATTTCAAATTTCATACTTTTCTAGTAATCTCATCCAGATCAATGTGGAAAGATAGAAACTCTCGAGCAATATTTCGAATCTCTCCCGAAAAGCAAATCATATCGAACTCAGACGGAAGTCGATAGCGAATAAACAGTAGCTTGCATTAGAAAAAGGGACCGAAAATTCAATTTCTCTCTACTACTGCTGTATTTGAGTTACCATACGAGGCAGCGTCAATCCGCTCTGACAGTACAAAGGCTTAACAAGTGGGTGCGAGGAAAAAGAACGGCGGTGGCAGCAGAGAATGGAAAATCCACGATAATGGGCCGTGATTCACGCATCGCTTCACCCATTCACGAATTCGCGCCTCGAGGACCGTGAGAAAAATGTGTGTATGTATACCGGGTGGAGAGGGGGTATAAGGAACGTCAAAGGGAAAAAGCCTTTCCTCAGCTCGGCAACCGGGGGAAATCTTGAAAAGCTCTCGTCGTCGTCGTGCTCGAGTAGTTGTGTGCACCCCTTTTCGGGCTACCTACGACGGTAGAAACGAGGTTACTTTCTTCCTTGTTAGCTTTCGCTCCTCGATGGAATATCGTATAACGTGTATGTGTGTACACCGTTTCTATATGTATTCGACTGATTGGCTCTTGCCGCAAATTCACTTTTACACGCGCGCACACCGAGATATATCGGGAGGCTTTCGACTGTGTTGCTGCTGAGGGATCGCGACGATGACTGTAGGCTTTGAGACGGTTTGTTTATTCAGTGAACGGACGATTGCGTTTCGAAGGATTTGATCGGGCGGTTGGGTTTTTTTTGCCTGGCAATGGTTTCGTTGGTGCGGGAAAGTTTGTATATTACTTTGAGGGGGGGTTAATGAGTTGATTAAATGGAAGCTTTTAATCAGAATGTTTTTTTTTTTCTACCTTCAAACTTAATGAGTGTGTTTACCTTAAAATTGCGCAGACGTATTTTCTTCCGCACATATATTTTACACTTATATAGCGCGAGCAAAGCGCCTACCATTTCGCCTATATATCCCCGAGTTTAAGAACTTGCTTACTCCGCAACTTATTTTTCGCCCAAGTGAGACATTTCCCTCCTTTTTTAATTAAAAAATATTATAACAGCCGTATTAAAAGTTGCAGCGAGTAGTACCGAACTCGATGAAAGCGTGATGAGCGCATGTAACTTTTTATACGCACACATCGCGTAAAATGAAGCGTCAACGGGAATAACCGCTATATTACGCACGTACTTAATTCAATAACTGTCTATGTATATGAAGCAATTTTAGCATCCGAGAAGATATATTAAGCGTGTCTTTACATGTAACTGTATTATTTGGGATTATTACATTCCAATAGCGAGCCTCTCCACTTCACGAAATTTCCCCTCGTTTGCAGGGTCAACAAAAGACGGAGCGAAAGCCTATGAGCAAAGATCGCCGATATCCTTATAGTCCAACCGGCCAATCGGACAACAGTCGGAAAGCATAGTAAAACGAGAATGTATCCTATGACATACAAGCGCACGGAGAAACAGATAAAAGCCAATAACGCTGCATCTTGCGCGTATTAATAAAAGTGTCAAAATGAAAAGGGAGTATGTGACGCGGGTGATAGCGTCCGTGCGAACGAGCGACGCTATAGGGCAGGGTATTAAGATCCGCAAACCGAATCAAGCGGATAATGAAACGGACGCTCAATTTCAAGGATATTAACGTCGAAGCTTCGTTCGCCCTCTTCTTTTCTTCCCCTCCCCCCCCCCTTTCTCTCCTGTCTACAAAAGTGAAGGTCGGTCAACTTCTTCTTATATATGTATACCCCCGAAGTACGTATATATTTCGAGGAACTTGGAAAAACTCTCTCTCTTTACCTCTCTGGCTCTTTCCTTTTATACTTTCGTGCTTTGTGTGGGGCAATGACGACAAAGGAGCTCTGCGCGATGACGCAAAATGGAGAGTATAAAAATTGCATGATTGATAACTGAGGACTTTTTTTACCGAGTTGAGTGTGCGATTAATCAGAATGTTGTTGCCAGCCAGCGCGGCTGTTGATTAATTATATGAAAAGTTTGTTCCGACGCGATACGCATAGTTGTTGTTATAGCATAGTGATTTGTAAATTTGTGAATGAGAATACATTGCATATTGGCCTATGATACAGATAATTTATTGTATTGCAGAATATGTAAGATTTTACAGGATATACATTGTACCGTTGTAAAATTTACTGCTCAAATGAATAAAAAAGCGCGTAAAAAGAGACGGTGCATTAATCAAAACTGTTCATTAGAGAGAGGAGCTACAAAACTTGCATCATCATTAAGGCCGCAACAGATTTCAATCCTTTTTATGATTTACGGAGTAATTACGAGTACAGTATACACGAAGTCGATCCTCCATATAAAATCCAAAAACACAATAAGTGCACTCTTTTCGCCGTAAACACGCAAACAATTATAAATTTTGTTATACTAACTGCGAAGAGCATATAACCGCCGCGATATTCGACGCTTTCGACAGTTAGACTCTAGCATTCATTTCGTCCACGTATATAATAGAAACCTGTGCCCGCGTATCTCGCACAACTCGTCCTCCGCGCTACCGCAATTAATACAATAAACTTGTAACAACATGTCGACCTTGCAATTAAAGCCAAATAGATTTTGTGAAATTAATTAGCCTAACGGGGAAGCGCGTCGTATATTCCGCAAGTGTATATAGTCGGGATTAAAATAATTCGCCGAATGAATTATTCAAAATCGGTATAATTGAAATATAGCTGATTGCGCGGATTACAACGGCTGCCGCTGCTGTTCTGTAATTTTGCCAGTTGGTCGCCTGGTAAAATCTCTCTTGGTATTTTCCGCGTTGAATAATAAGACAAAAATCGCATTTGAAAGCACCTGGCTTTTAAGCTGCACGGAATTAATTTTCACCGACGTGTGTTTAAGGCTTCAATTTTGCGGCATGCGCGTGTCTGGCATTTATTATTCTTCAATACAAATATGTACGATTATGAATCGATGTTAAATATTAGTACGTTAAATAATATAATTTACGTTAATTTGAAAAGTAAATAAATGGATATAGCACACGAATCATGTTGTTGTTGAAATTGATCGTTTATACATGAAAAAGTTGCTTAAAGCCTTTATGCCTCAGTGAATAAAGCCCACGGTGTCATTTTCAGAGTAACGAGAGAAATGTAAGCACCTTGAGCTATTCGTGCATTAAAGATCCTCTGTGGTCGCGATACCACTATCTCAGTATAGCCGTCCACGTTATCTTTATCATCGCAATATACTGTTAAACTGACAGTTCCTATGGAGTGAAAAATTAAAAATTAATAAAAACTATTACAAAATTCTCGGTTTGAATAATGCGTAAGCTAATGTACTTTTCAATTCTACTTCATCTGGCGAAATTGATTTTGCAGCTCCTTTCAATAAATTATTAATTTTCTTTTGAAGCAATGAGAGACGGTATTAAAGAGATGTATATAAAGAGTCTTAAAATAGCTGGACACGTTTCCAATTTTCTAAATTGCTCGAAAGGATAGAGATTTTGAGAGGAAAATACTTTTTTAGGCTCCCTTTCAAATTATTCAAGTAATGTCTGGGCAAAAATTTCATGCGGTTCCATTCACGACATTAGAGACAAGTATTTCGTTTGACCTTTATTACAAAAAATGGTATAGAAATTTTTCGTGTACATTCATTGCGCTTAAAAGTTTTTTAGAAGAACTTTTCCCCTCCCACTTGCTAATGAAATAATCACTTTAAAGCTCAACCGAGTATCCCGTGCACGAATTTGGAGGTAGCAAACGAATTGGGTATTTTTGCGAAAAATTCTTTCAGACTAAAACGCTTTGAAAAAACTGTAATGCAAATGAAATATACGACTTTGTAACTCTTTATATAAGCCCTTAAAAAATGTCTGTAGCTTTGACAATTCTTTTGTTACACATTTTTGAAGTATCACTCTCGACAAAATTATTCAGATTTAAATTAAAATTGCGTTTTCACGCAAAAAGAACCGAAACTCTAGGATTAAAGAATACGCACACAAACGTCAGCTGTAACAAATCAAAAATAACAAGCCCGAGAGAGAGAGAGAGAGAGAAACAAATAATACCCCCACATCGTTCTTCCCACGCAGCCCCATCAACTGCACATACGCACTAACAGCTCTTCCCCTAACAAATACAACCACAATACGCGCCTCGTCTAATCCCATCGAAGCCAAAAAGCCCCCAAAGAGCCGAGGAAAAAAATGTGCCTGCATAAAGATCTCCGAGCCTCTCGTAAGTTTTATAAGGTGTAGGAAAAAGAAGAAATCCATAAGCAGCAGGGGGTGAGATGGCGGGCATTAGCGCGACGTCGGCAAATGAAAAGTAACTGGTCCCTCGGGTGTCTCGTCAACGCCGCCGTGATGGCAGCTCTTCTCTCTCTCTCTCTCTCTCTCTCTCTCTCTCTCCCTCCCCGAGCAACAGAAAATCCTCCCGAGAGATTTTCGTACACGTACACTGCAACCCGCCGGTCCGCCGTCGTCGATTTCTAGTTTATTAATTGTTGACGAGATGGCGTCTGCTGGTCCTGCTGCTGCTCTCTTTTAGTGCGAGCTCTTCACCTCTTGGGGGGATTCTAAGCATTGCATGGGCTCTTTACGAGATTACCGGCCTTGATACGATCAACTTCGCGCTCTTCCAACCCCACCCCATCCCTTCCACCCCCGCCTCTGCGCGCAGAGTAGTTTGCATTTTTTATGCGACTCTCCGGAGTACGTTAAAGAGCAAGAGTGTAAGGGCCCGGATTTATGGGAGAACGGTTGTAAAAGTCCGCCGCAGCTGCCCTCGGTATTTTGAAAATGTATCAGGAAAGAGGCTGTGTACGTGTGCGTACGTTTCGCTCGAGTGTGGCGCTTTTAAGATTTCATGGCCGATGTGTAATGAAATTAGCGATTTCGAAGTGCGGAACTGAAAATATCGTTTACTTGGGTTTTAAGTAGGGTTTTAAGCGAAGACTTGATTAATTGTTTGGGGGATTTATTGGACTTGGTTCGTTGAGAATTTCGAAAATCTGCAGCGATTTGCGATTTTTATGGGTGCGTTAAGATTGTTAAGTGCATTGCGTTGCATTGACTGCTGTAAGAATTTCATTTAATTAATTTAGCTTTATTTTTAACGGCAGCGAATCGTTTTAGGAGTAAATATACCATTAAAATGAAGATTCGAAGCAAAAATAATTATCTAGTCAGCAATTCTTCATTTTCGTTGAAAATTTCAAATTACCATTTCTAGCAGGGCTCAAAATTGATACGAATTTTCGATCACGATAATATTAATTACAAGATTCTGTAAACGATCACGTCATAGCCGATTTAAGTGTAGATTATTGAATCACTCTCCAATATACCTAAGCCCTCTTAACGCGCCACTCATTACACCAGAAATTTACAAATTTTAGGTCGCCTAACTTGCACCGAATAATGTACTATGCGTAAGCGAGATTTCCATTACACCTAAGAATGGGTATAGAAAATTAATGAGTGAATTAATCGCTAAAGTTTGCCCTCTAAATTTGAAGTACAAGGCCATTGGGATATTAGCCGGTTCAGCGAGGCGAAGAGATGAAATCTGACGGAAATATTCGGCGGTAAATGCCACGGTCAATAATCAAGTTCACATTCAACCAGTAATCATATTCTGTCTATCCGAATGACATATTTATTTGAATACAATTTTATGCATCTTCAAAAATAAGAACGGTATACTTTTTCCAACATCATTCGATATTTCGTTTGCTTTGACAAATTTCAACAAAAAAAAAAAAACTTTTATATGAAAAGCCATGTTGATATAGACAAATATCAGTCAAACATCTTATCGATTTCGAACAAAGGAGCAGCGAAAATGTCCGTACTATATTCAAATAGCGAGAGTAGCGCATCCCTTTCTCTCCGGCAACCCTCATAAACTTCTCGGCACTAAAAATTTATGAAACCGCACAGTGGGTCTATATCTCTCTCTCTCTCTCTCTCTCTCTCTCTCTCTCTCTCTCTCTCTCTATCTCTCTATCTCTCTCTCTCAGCCAGGCATCCATATATTACGCACTAAAAAGCAAAAGGGATAGGGAGGTCCTCATCCCCCTTTGCGAGCACATTCGACTCGGTCCCTCCAACGTGCAAGCCTAATAAAGACCGATCTGCAGTAACATTTTTTTCTCTCCTCTCCTGCTGCTGTATAGCGAGGCAGCAACACGTAGAAGAATGTTAATTCGCGGGAGAAAATTCCGAGCATAGCATCGCTCTCCAACTCCCCAAGTAGAAGTAACTCAAGTCGCGCCAGCTCAGAGCCCAGCCTCCACACTAGCGCGGCATTATCGCCCGCACAGTCATTCGTTTCGACGCCTCGACGCTCCCCTTTATTGTCGACTCGGGGGAAACTTCACACTTATACATGTGTGCGTGTGCACGTGTATAGAGGAGTTTTCTGCGGGCCATAACTCGGTCTTAGAGGAGCGGCGGACTTTTCTCTATGTGTTATACATGTATAGTTGTGCTGCACGCATCAGCTGTGGCCGATGGGCTACTTCGCGCGCGAACGTGCTCCCGCTCACGTTTTCACGATTATGACACTGTGAGCGCGCAGTGACGCTCGAGCGCGAGTTATACCTGCTCTGCCGGTTGCAGCCTGGGATTTGCGACATATGGCCGCTTCAACCTGTAAATACCGGGATTTACGGACACGATTTATGACTGGCTATATACTTTTTGGCTACTGCTAGTGCTGATGCTGGTACTACTGCTCGTCGAGCTTGGATTGCGGCTCACCTGTGCCAAAAGTCGGAGATAAAAGATTTCAGAGGCTAGTGCAAAGACGAGACCTAGAAACCGAATGGAGAATGCAATGTTGCCTGTCGTCGCCTGTTACTTCTTTGATTGGAATGCTCGCTTAGAAGAACTAAAAATATGAAAGCAGGGAAAGGAAATGCAATGGGTTGGGTAGTATCCCAAGTAGTAAGGACCAAGAACGAGTCAGACTATCGATAGGTATTGCTGGTAAAAGATGAAAAACATTTGGTCTACATGCGTTATTCTGTCTTGTGATTTAGTTACATAAGATAAATTTTTAGGTTATTTCTCACTATGTCACGTTTGACAATGCATCATATGCATAAGTCATAAAAATAGGAAAGCAACTGTTGGTCCGAGCATTGCCATTTTATTGTTTATTTTCAAATTCTCAACTTTTACATACTTCAACAGTATAACTTCCCATCCACAGTTCACAATTCAGCAGGAGTAATGTTTGTTCCAAAAATAAATTCCATTACCGGTGAACAAAGCAATAAGTCACCATGGACAACAAATACGAGTATATTCTTCACCGATACTTCCACACGCCCCTTCAAACTTGAAACGAGCGAAAAAGCAGGGTCTGCTCGTAAAACGCAGACGTAAATACACACACACACACACACACTCGTGTACACTGGGAAAACTGTTCTCAAAGTTTATCGGGTCCAAAAAGAAAGAGTGAGAGAGAAGAGGTATTTATTTACCCTCGACAGTCGCTCACCCCGTATACCTTAAAACCCCGACCCAATAACTCAATGGGCCCTCTTTCTCTCCTCCCGTTTGCGACTATTTCGCCGAAAGATCTATTTAGTAGCTCTCGTTTCCTCGCGACACCCGCTAACCTCTCGTTTTTTGTCAGTATACAGTCTCCTTTGCAACGGATTAGGCCGAATACGAAGTTGGAAATTCATCCATAATCGGTTTGCGGCTGCATCGTGCTGATGGATACTGTCGGTTTTTTTTTGTGGTATATAGAGCGGAAGATGCGAGACGTTCGACGAAAACAAGAGAAAATACCATTCGTGCTTTTTTGCCATATGGTGTTGACAGAGGCTGCACAATGATTCGATTAGATTCGAATGCACATACACCGATAGTGCTGTGCACATCTCTATGTTTGTTTAGATCCCTCCAATTTTTCATTCGGTGCGAATAAACTTTTCGTGTCCCATAAATTTTACTATCTGTTGATATTTGTACTGATCGACCGAAGATATTTGGCTGTTTTTTTCGTCTGTAGAATCAATCGATAACACTTTTTCATACCTATATTGAATTCATCTAAAGTAACTTATCGAAAAATAAAGTAAAAATCGAATCGACAACCCTTTATAAAATTAAATCCTAACAAATGGCCGGGAAGCCCTAAATTTCGTCAACCTGCAGCCAAGCGTAAATCACACGCCGTTTAAAGGTAAGGTCGGCGCACTTGTCTTCAGCGGCGTAACTCCGTAAAAGCGACACCTCGTAATCCGCCACACCTACGTTTAGCGCTAGAGAGAAAGGCCTCCGCGTAGCTCTTAACAGCCTTACGGATAGACGTTTACGAGGGTACGGGGGAGAGGGACGCGGGGAGGACTGGAACTACACACCGGACACTTGGTCTCTCTCTCTCTCTCTCTCTCTCTCTCTCTCTCTCTCTCTGGTCCGCCAACGCTTGTCTCGGGGCCCGACATCCTCGATAAAACAGTCACTTTTCATTTGTCCCCGATAGAGATTCCACCGTGTCGTGCGTCAGAGCGTGCAACTCTCGCCGTTTCTCCTTTCTTCACGACCGAAAGAAAAGAGCTTCGCATCCCTGCACCATTTGCATACGAAAAGAAGCTGTTACGGGCGTTTGAACGAGCCTCCGACTGTATAGGACGATACTTTGCATAGGAAATAAGAGCTCGGTATATAACTGTTATTTCGTGCGACTGTATTTTATAAACGATGGCGATTCGATTAATTCGTTTATAACGAGGTGCAATTGCAATCGATTCTTGTGTATTAACGCTGTTTAGCCGTATCGGCGATATTTGTCGTTGTTGCGCGCGATTATTCGATAGTTTACAGTGGTCGCCGCATTATATTTGCATTCAAAAGAGAATTTCTATTGTTGAATGCATATACATGCGGATACGGGGATTGCGGACGCGGGTGTTAATGGATATTTTCGTCCTAACTGCATTGTCGCGTTCGCTGTAAATCGCACTGTTTACTAATTGATTATTACCAGCCCGGCATTGGTCGCTATAAATATATACAGTGGAATCGTTTTAGGAGTACCGAATTCGTCTTCGTCCCTCTTCTGAATAAGTAATGAAATCGTCTTATCGAGGCGTGCATTATTAATGCGTGTACTGTGATTTATTAACCAACACAGCGAACAATGTATTTTTAATTATTTTGTTAAATACAAAAATAACGTGTATTAGTACATATGTACTACAGATAAACATAAAGAAAAATTACACCTTCAAATATCTTACACCTTACTTTTTATTCCACTCGACTCACGCCAAATCTCGAAGGCACGCGTAAAGGTAATAAAGTACATAGAAATACTTTCGGCACGTATATATATATATATATATATATATATGTACACAATGTTATACTGCCAACGACTGTCGGCCCATAATAATACCTTCCTTAATATTACAAACGAGCCCCGCGCCGCGCCCATAAAAAACAATAGAAATAAAATAACTCGGTCCGAGTACGAGTATAACGCGAGCAATACATAAATCAAGCCGTCATTCATTTATTCTTATACCGGCCCTCCTTCCGCGTGCGTGTGTGTGTGTACCGGGTGGGGGGGTAAGGCTCACAGAATAAATCTCTACTTTCATCTGCAGCGATTTTTCCAGCATCCTCTCGTCATCCTATACCCCAACCACGAAAATTAAAAAGATCGTACAAAGGAGAAATCACTGTTTTCTTCCGCGTTCCCGCGTGTATACGGTGCTGCGCGAGTGGGAAAAATCGTCCACTGAGCAGTGCCGCCGCCCCGCGTGTTGAAAAATTGCCAAGCTGTGCAATAATGCGTTCGCTTACGTCACAAACACAAGTACGTTACGTCCGAGCACACGCCGACACAGTGCACACACGCGTAAATACATACAGGAATATTCGATGCGGAAAGAAGGAATAGGAACGCATAAGTACACAGAACGGAAAGTGAGAGAGAGAGAGAGAGAGAGAGTGGATGGTAGACAGAGGAATAAAACCTTTTCTCGGTACAAGGAAAAAGTGCCTTCCTCTGCTCTGGCGAAAGGCCTTCTTTATCACCTCTCTCACACGTGTGTCTGCTTGTGTACGTGTGTGTGTGTGTGTGCTCTCAGCTCGACGACAGGCCATCGAAATCGATAGACACGCCGCCCGGCGGCGGCAGCAGCAGCAGCAGACTCTCGACCGAGAAAGACGCCTCGTCGTCCAAAGAGATAGCGGTAGGTGTTCCCACACCTCGCACTTGTCCATTAATCACGAGTGTGTAAGATGCTCGATACACACGGTCGAACACACTACATGCTTCGCGGATGACTGTAAGTTGTGCGAGTATAGAGCGTAGAGAGGATCGAGCGATCGACGTATGTCACCTATTTTTGTTACACCGCCCGGTATGTATGGTTCATTGTTCTCCGATGGACATGCACCGCAGGCTCTGATCGAACGATGAGTCGCCAAAGCTGGACGGAGATGTAGGAGGATCATTGTTCGTTGATCTTGGAGGGGTTTTAAAGGACAAGTGGGAAGACGCGGTGTCGAGGGGCAGTGCGCCAATCGCTGGCCTGGCCAACTCTTTCTCTTTTCGATGCATTCAAGTTTTTACCGGCTTTTCATGCTGTAAAAATAATGCTTTATTGTCTGGATTGGAGCGCCGGTGTCGTCTATAGAGAATTTTTGGGACACCAGCTAAGATTTCTACAATTTTACAAACTAATAAGCGCAGAATGTGAATTTGATGTAATTTCCTTTAGTTTGTATCGATTACCATTGCAGATTGAAAATTATTGAGATGAATGTGGAATTCAGTAATAAATTCTTGAAGCGAAAAGGCGAATGCGGGTCTAGAGTTGCGCTCCTGCTTTTTAATCAATGAGAAATACTGAAAGAAATCTAATCTCGTCACGATTTACAGTGAACGAGGAAAATTGGTATAGGACGGAAATGCTCGAGATAAATTTATTAGGTCAATATAAATATAAGCTTCGTGTAAATATGAACCATGTAATCATCTTGTAAAATACTGACGATAAAGAATTACTATTTTAAATTGAGAAAAAAATGTAATCAATTTAGCGAGATTCGATACATTATTTCAAATTTTTTGAAACACAATATTTCAAGCATTACTAAAATATTCAAATAACATCGAAAATACTACGGATATAAAAATAAATTATTAGTTATCAATGTCCAAGGTAAATTATTTTCACTCAATCGTAAATCAGAAAAATATATTTTCCGGCAGCATTGAATACCAATAGCCACGTACACGAAAACCTAGAAAACTACTTACTCCACATCTATAGCAAAATTAATTTAAAATGCTTAAAAAGTATCTCCAAGTTTCGGTACCACTCAAGAGCAACCACTTGACCCAAAAATCACGCATGTTAATTCACCCTCCAACAAGAGTAGGAACTCTCCTACTGCATTTGAAAAAGAAAAAAGAACTGAAAGAGCTTCTTAAATGGGCTCCTCCATTATTCCCTCGTGAAAAAAAAATAGCAATTAATCATCAGCGGGTCGTATATATGTATATATGCATCGATAAAACGACCTGTTTCGAAGGGATTCCACGCGGTTGCGAGCTCATTAGACGGAACAAAGGCGCCATAATATATCGAACAATAATGCACCATTAATCATCCCACTCTCGGGCACCTTGCAAAGCTGTTGCGCGGTTTCGGGCACCTACTGCGTCCACGCGCACACACGTGCAGTGCACCAGGAGTAGCTGGTAAAAAAGGTGAAAAACATTAGGTTTCGTTAACGCGCTGAATGTGCACGGCTAGTTCTCGTGGTTACTCGTGAGTATATATATACAAGAGCTGTCTGTGCAGCTGCTCATTAAGCGCGGCCACTTTTTGCCGCGGCTGAAGAAGTGCGCGCGCCTGCAGATGCGACTCTCGACCGTTATTAACAGCAACATTTTTATCGCGAGTACTTGCTGGAATGACTTTAATGCGGATTAGTTGATGAATGGGGTGAACTTGTTTGAGTGAGGCGAGCGAACGAGTGTCTTATAACATTCCGGTATTCGGAATAATTTATTTATTTATTTGAAAATCAGATATTTACAGAGTAAATCGTATGAAAGGTAATAAAAAAGATATTTAAAAAAAAAGCATTTAATTTACTCGTATTCCAAAGCGTTTAATGAAATTATACATCATTATTATCTGTCGGTATCATTTGTAATATAGCTGTGAATTTGTATTAAAATATTTAAAAAAATAATATTTAATTCACAATGAAATGACATTATCGATCGCGATATCTTGAATCACAATTTCTACAGTTGATAAAAATCAGCCCTTTTGCTTTCGTGGCACGTTGATGATGAGCTTAATTTAGCAAAATAATTTAATACTTCGTTTATGCTGTATGTCTGTTCACAATATAGGCTAATCTAAGAAAGATCTACTCGACAAACAATCATCGATGCTACATTTCATGTCGTCACTTGCTGAAACGATTCACTTGCAAAATTTTGCAAAACCATCACCCAAAAAATATTAAAATAATATAACGACCATCACGCACAAAGTCGTGGTGTTTAATTAAACCACAAACTATGTTTATCTCGAAAAAAACGTATCACTGATCTATTAAGAGAAACACGATGCCAACGGCTCGCATAAAAAGCTCCCATCACCATCTCAACGTGTCCAGACAATTTCGCATCCCCTTGGAACATAGAATATCTCAAACGTCATTCATAGCCCAGGCTCTCTCGAGAGATCCTCGCGCCGGCTTTTATGAAACCTAACCTGAAAATGGAATGTTGTTGCGATGGAAAAAAAAAAGAAAGACCCACTACGTAACACCTATTGTGCGACGCGTCGGTCGCGATGAGGAAGGAAAAAGAGAACACGCGGCCCGAAGTAGAACGAGTGCTGCGACACGTCATTAAAATAAGGATGTATGGGGGTTGGGAGAGGAAGCTGAAGAAAGGAAAAGGAGAGAAAGAGAGAGAGAGGGGGATATTTCGTTGAGGACTAGGACGACGAAGAGTAACGAGTGTCCTTTGTTCTCCCCCGTTTTGGAAATCAATGCTCTCTCTCTCTCTCTCTCTCTCTCTCTCCCTCTCTCGGCGTGAGTTTACCGTTCGCTGTACCTAAAAATAAAGAGCTTCTCGGCCGCGTCGAGATAATGCGTAGAAAAACACACGGAGACGAGAGGCTTTGAGTTTCGGGGCTCTGGCTCGTGGTGTACTCTGGAGATTATTTTGCAGCCGCGACTTTGACGAACACTTGCGTTTTATGCATATACTGCACACCGTGAGTATACATTACATATACTTTAGTCAGTTATTTTCAAGGGATTAATGTGCGATAAATTATAAAGTGCACATGTTGGATGGTGGTTTTCCAATTAAGCTATATCTATTTATGTGTGCAAACGCATTCGCTGTACGCGAATTTCTGTTCTACGTTATTTTAAAGATCTCGATATATAAAATATAGAGATAATGCCAAGCAATCTAGTGGAGATTAAAAGCGTTAATCAAACTTCTCATCGAAGAGAACAGAAGCGCACAAATTGAAAAGCGTCAAATCTATAATTGGGTTATCCATCAAACGGTTATACATTATTTATTTCAAATAACACGCTACATAAGATTCATGCACAGTTGAATATTTTACTTGACAAGAATCGATTGAATCCAGCTATTGTTTCGTAAATAATAAAAATATTCTGTTCTTGTTAAATATTTTTGAGAGAACAATGCCAAAATCGCTAATCTAATATTTTGATAATATTCAGATTTACAGAACTTTTCAAATAAGTACATGGATATTTAGACGGACAATGAAATCAGTAGACCAAGTCCGAGCTCAGTCAGACAATTCAAATTACGGCCCTGTCCGTTTTCCACATCGTGGAATATTTCAGTTTCCCGAAACTTTAAAAAGACAAATAGTCCTTATTTCGCAATTTATATACAACGTAAGCAGTCAAGAATTTAAGCGTTTGAGATTCGTGAGTAAATAGACTGGTTCTACCTTGATTATTTATTTTAAAACGAATCAAAGGGGTTTTATTATTCTCTGCCGGCGCTTGTTTCAAACACAATCATCGCGGCTCGGCAATCGATGAGCTTACTGCCGAAATCTTCCTGCTGAATTCGCTAAATGTGCCAACTGTGTATTTAATGAGGTTCCTGTTCGAAACAGAATCGCGATGTATTTATAGAGTACAATTGTTTAAATTAATCTTAATTCGATAATTTTAGACAATTACTGCAACATTTGGGTCGTAAAATATTATATTACTTATAATAAAGGCAAAAATTTGATAAATTTAAAATAGTCATTTACAAAGGCTTTTTTTCAGAATTTAAAAGTGACGGAAATTTTTTTCCTATCCATAATCTACAAAATAAGTGTGTAAAGAAAATTAAAGTTTAATGTCCGCTTTTTTAACTAAAAACTTACGAGAAATATAACTTTTATACTTTTTTATCAGCTTTAACCTACAATTTCATGGTCATGTATTAAAAAATTTGTTATAATTATATTTTCAGTTATTTGATTTTTGTGAAAAAAAAATTCCCTCTTTCATATATTGCGCCTTATCCACTTTAAGCTCCTGTCGTACTCCGAAAATCGGCGCATCTCGCAGTCTCTTTTCCATTCCCCTCACAATACACAACAAACAGAATCATTAAGCAAGACCTCCGTCAACACTTTTTGCCCCGCGAGCTTGTCTTTTCCTTTTTGTTCGATTCTAGCAAAAGGTGTGCGCACGAGAGAAACGGAGACAAAGAGGGAAAGAGAGTAAGCTCCGAACAAACACGGGAGAAGTCGACACGGCTTGCAGAAACGAGGTGTACGAGTGCGGAGCGGCTCCCGCAAGAAAAGCGCAGCGCGGCTGTGGCTTTTGTCGAGGGGGCGGCAAAAGCGCAAAGAGCCGATGAGCGGTCCGTCGGGATAAATTGACTCTAATGGAATCATGCCATCCTAGGCTTAACCGAGCGAGTTGCTCAGTGTATAACGCATGTGTACCGAACCTCGGCACGATGCATTTAACTTGTACGCATGGATGAATTATCCCCCGCGTCACGTGTTCGACACTTATACTACATTTTCGCCTCGAGTTCTCAGCTAGTGAAATATGGTGCTATTGTTATATGATGTGAATTCGTTTTGCTGCTCTTTTTATTGAATTTTTAATTTACTTGGAAGGTCTGTGGGGATGAAATGTAAAATTTTTAGCTACGGGTATAATTAATTGTAAAACTTTATGATGGATTTTTTTATCGAGTTTATGAAGGCAGATGGAATACTAAGTTTTTATAAGTTGATTATTGTCTATATGTTGGTGACGTTTGTTGCGCGATCTGTCGTTTGTCATTCTAAACAAGCTTTTCACCAGAGAAATGTTGGGCCGATAATATTCATAGAATTCCTAGCAATATTTAATGCATGAATATTAAATTACAAAAAATGATAAATTACGTACACTCCCTGACCCAAAGAAACGCAAGCCAGCTATCAAACCCAAAAACAGCAAAGTACAATCGCAGCTTTCAAAGTATACCCCACGCTATATCTACAGTCGCTATTTCGTCAAACCCCTTTCCCTCTCAAATTTCCTCTTACGAACGTGCATATATATATATATAGAGAGAGAGAGAGAGAGAGACAGGAGTCGCAAAGCCACTGTACACACGAACGTCATTAAACATCACAATGTTGCGCTTCTTACGGTACATTTCGTTTGCGATAAAGCCTCGCTCGCGCCAAGTGCATCACAAAGCGCATCTATACACTCACACACGTTATACACACACGCGCAGATAGACGCGGGAGTAAGCATCGCTTTGCGTCTTCGCCGAGCATTATTAATTAAAGCGGGGTATAGAGGGTATAAGGGGCGGCTCTTATATACTGTCGAGCGTCTAAAGATCAGCGGCGCGCACACGAGCTTCGACACGAAATGCCTTGCGCATTGTCATGATAATGACTACTTGTACGGTGCTTGTGTGTCTGCCTGTCTGTTTATGTGTGTGTGTGTGTGTTATATGTATGAGCAGAATATGCGAGGCAGATCTCGGGACGAAAGTGAAGCAATTATTTCAACGCGCGCCGAGAGAATCTTAGATGATGCGAGAGAGAGAGAGAGAGAGCTAGTGAGGGAAAAATAAAGCGTGCGCGAGCGACTGCACCCTTGACGTTTGCTGGTACTGACCGATGACAATTTTTTTTACCTATACAGGTTACGATCTGTAGATACGAGTTCTTTTTTATTATTTGAAGTGTTTGAGGATTGGGGATTCTTTTATTTTGGTCAGTTTGAGGTACCACCGTATTAATAATTATTGATACGACTTTGACAAATATTTATCACAATCGCGTGAGCTTCAAAGTGAATAACTGTTAAATTAGCATTACGAAAGTATATCGATGCGGTTTCAAATAAACACGACATCTTTTATCACATCAAAAAACATTATCAATAGCAGACCGTATCTACGTCATCTGTCTAACGACATTCGTGAAATAACCTACGCACCCAACCACTTACTAAACCACCGTGCCGCAACCTAACCAGCGAAAAAAATAAACAGCGATGCCTCCACTCTATCCCAAACAATTTCATCATCATGAGCGCATATAGTACGCATTCGCCTCGGCGAATCGATAATGAAGGATTTGAACAAGAGTCTATAGACGCACGGATTCAATTGCGATAAAGGACGAAGAGAGAGAGAGAGAGAGAGAGAGAGAGAGAGAGAGAGAGAGAGAGAGAGAGAGAGAGAGGAATCGGCGTGCGGTACATATATACGGCTCTAAATCGATATACGCGTATGTCGTGCCGATAGCTGCGCGTAGACAAAAGCCGAGACGAACTACGAGCGTAGCTGACGCTCGGATGATCGGACAGTCATTACACGAGGCTTTAATTAGCGCGGCATTTCTGGGGTAATCGTCTGCGCGCGATTGTGTGTATATATATGACGATGATTTCTTTGCCGCTATGCGCCGCGTGTTTTTGTCACGCTTGTGCAGCTTCTGGGATGCTCAAAATCATTTTTATCGAAGAATTGATTTTCGTTTCGCGTTCGTTAGGTAAAAAAGGCTTATTTAATATTAAATTCGTCACACTTCATAGAGATATTGAAAATTTCGACAAGGCATGTAGGAATTATGCGAGAAACTTTTTTACGCGATTCAATTGAAGCGATAGGAAAGTAAAAAAGAACAGATCCCGAATCAATCCGGTTATCTTTGTTATCGAACCGCAACGACGACGACGACTGCACCGAGTACGAGCGTATAATTTGCACTTTGGAAACGGCACTTTCGCACTCGACCGGCAGGCAAAATTAAAGTTTCCGCTGCACAGTTGCGAAAGTTTTGGCCGCGAACGACCCCAAGATGCCGCTCTCTTGCCGCATGCACGCGATTTTAGTTTAAACTTTTTTCATTTTTCTCACTGTCACCGGAAATATCCCGCCTACTCATTCTAAACCCGCCGTACGCGATATCCATACTACACAGTTCGGAAATCGACCGAGTCTAAATTAATTTCAAACTTTCGTGGCAATTTGTCCTTGTGTGTGTATGCGTATATGCTAAAAGCGTATGCCGGAACATGTATATTTCTTTTTTTTTGCCATCGAAACAGCTGCTGCCGCTGCATGATTATGAACTTATTGGCAGTTTCAGTACGAGTGAGGGATGCGTTTTAATAATCTAAATCGCCGCGCGGCATCATTATGTATATGGACGAAAATCGTTAAATCAAGCGCATTATTACGGCTGGATAAACTAATTTATTGCCTCGGGATGAGTCGACCGATGCTCGACTTGCGTTTTCAATGCAGCCGAGGACGAAGTATTCTCCTCTAGTTTCTAGCGATTGTAATGTGTTCATTTTTGCTGTTATAATTTAACATAATATCGATACTTAATTCGTGCATAAAAACAAATTAAAAGCATAAGTTTATACCAGAGTTCTCATTTTTAAATAAATTATTTAATTTGTAAAAATTAACCTCATTCACATTTTGCGCTCAAATTGAAGAACCAATTGGATAGGTTTGATTATGGTTTCACTTCTTCCGGTCATCACTTTTTTTACATGGGGAATAGATTAGCTGATAACAATCAAATACTGATAACAACTACCAAATAAATCACACGCAACTTGAACGATTGCCAGCTCCTTATCTGTTTATTCAATTTTCCACAAAGCGCGATTGTTCCATTTCGCTCTCTTTGTTCCCCTCTCCCTCCTGCATCTTTTATCATCCTTTTACACGTTTCGCCTTGCCACCATCATTTGTCTTTTCCTCGCGCCGCAGTCCCTTTCCTCTTTGTTTTCCCCCCTGCACACCATTCGCTCCCTCTAATTTCAATTCCGCCTACTCCCAAACGCTCTTACAGCTCAAACCGCGCGTTAATCTTACATTATGTAAAATTCCGTTCACCATTTCTGACACTTTACCTCTTCCCGGCAGTTTCAAGTGCGAAAGCGAAAGATTAAAACTAAAATCGAAGTTAGTTTAATTGCGATGAAGTCGATTCTCGGGACGAGAACTGCGCGGGAAAAGATATTATCGAGAGATAGTTGAAAAAGATATTTTCTCCCGGTTAACAGGAAGAAAGTCAAAAGTTTTAAGTCGGTAAAGCTCCCTGGTATAACGACTGGATTAAGTAGAAAGGGTAGGAGATGGCAGAAATTTTCAGGGTCGCGTCTTTCCCTCTCACTCTCTCTCTCTCTCCCCCACTTCGCTTTTATGCATCTCTGCTCTCGGCAGCCAATCTCTCCAAGGGTCGCTTTTAATTCGAAGCGGATGTCGGCTCGACAAACAAATTAACAAATCCCCAAGAGTAGATATATATATATGTGTGTGTGTGTGTGTGTGTTCTACGAAAACATTCGGCAGTTTCTGGGAGAAATTTGAGACGGAAGGAGAGCCGACAAAAGAGTCCAGACATCGATCTCGACTATACATTGATTCTTAATTAAGTCAAGCTTCTTATATATATATATCCTTATAAGCTTCGAGGATTTCTTCTGTCAACACCACGATGAAATTCTGTAATACATGTTCGGTAAACATACGGACGAAGAGCTATATATATATAGCTCGAACCTGATATATATCTTACGTAAGTAGTAGTTTTGCGATAAAGCTACTTACGAATTCCCCGTTAAGCGAAGAGAAGGCCAATGAGTTTGTTGAATCGGCGCCGCGGTAACAGGATGCTGCATCGAAACGATAAGCGCACAAGTACACACGTACAGATAATGAGATAAGAAGGGAGAGAGAGAGAAAGAGAGAGAAAGAAAAACGCCGACAGGTTACTAGAAGCGACCTATAGCGTTCGCTCTACTCCGCGAGCAGCTGTAACTGGTTTACGTGTCTACGATGTTGACCGAGTTACTTTCTTCCCCGCTTTTCTCTCTCTCTCTCTCTTTCATGCTCTCTCCTTTCTCATTTTTCTTCCCGTTTTCCTTTTCGAGTGGTGCCGCTTGCTTATCCGGCTTGTCACTCACAGAAACGCTCGGAGTTGCGAAAATGCCGAAAGAAGAGGAGAGATTGTACCAGTTGCTTTTTAGTTCACCCGACCGATGCTTCGAACCCAATGACTCTTTTTTCTCGTTTTTCAGTTTTTTTTTTGTCTTGTTTTACTACACTGCTCTCGATGATTTGGCGACTGGCGTTGATGTGCACGCGCTGAACTTTTTGAATCGATTTTACGTCAATCAAATGTATATTTAAGCATGAATTCACACACTTTTTTATTCTGAAACAGTCTTTACTGGTGCAAACATCTAAAATCGAAATCCTTTTTCGACCCGTTAAAGAGACGTCCCTTAATTGAACAAATTATTGTCATTTTTTTTTAATTCATACAAATATTTAATAGACATTGAACAAGCCATGAATTCAGAATTCATGATTGACACATAAATGCCTCGTATACTTTTATCCGCAGCCCTATATCTATACATAATTTGCTTTATTTCCAACCAAGCAACGTTTTCAAATAATAATAACAATATAATGCTATTTAAAAACGTTGCATCGTCTATTTAAAGATGGGAGCATTACCACGTCCAATATAACCCGATATAATGAAATTAATCGTCGCTAGATGCAGCCGGTGAAAACTTAATAACGTATAATGGAATTATTGTGTCGCAGGTGCGCTCGAGGTCGCTTACGCAGCTCGACGCCCTCGGGACTAGTATGCTGGACGCGGGCGAACACCACCTGGGCAGCGGAGCACCGACACCACAGCAGCAGCAGCAGCAGCAGCAGCAACAGCACCAGCAACAACAGCAGCAGCAGCAGCAGACGCAAAGTCCGCATCATCAGATACACTATCAGTCGCACAATTTCGGGGAATGCAGTCCGCGATTCCTCGTGCCGAACGCGGCATCGGCCGATGGGGCCAGACCCAACAGGACCAGGCACAAATTATCCAGATCACAGGTACGCAAATTTGTATTCGTTGGTATCTCAGTTTTCTTTTGTGAATTATATATATATATATATATTGAAATTCTACTTGCTCGGATAGTCGGTGTTATATGTCAATGCGCTTGGAAATATCGTGACAGAAAGGAACTTGCGAATTCAGATATTTAGTAAATTAATGGATCTGTTGTTGATATATCAATCTGAAAACTGAAAAGTAACAAAGTATTGTAGCTACAGGTCACTATGATTGATGATAATGATGATGATGATTGATTGTCTTCAAATAAACCTTTCCAGTCATCGATCAATTCACGATTTATCAAATTTTAAATTTCATTCTCACTTTTATCCCTCGTACTATATCATTTGAAACGGACGATCATGAAAGTTTTGATTTGCTTCAGGAATAGAAGACTTTTTCCAAAAGTTATATAATGCAAATTTAAATTCAACCCGGCAAGTTCGAAAACCAAAAATGTCAGATAAATTAGTATTCCACGTATTCGGTGGGGGCTCGTCGCGAGCGCTCGGGCATCGCTCGGCCGGATTATAAAACTGTAAAATATCGCGACAGCCGGAGCGCAGTTCCGATATCGGTCGAATGGGTGTCTGTAAGCGCCGAGGAATAAGAGAAATAGGAAGGAAGGGAATGATAGAGAGACGGCACGTGCGCGAAATAAGAAAGCAAAAGAGCAAAAAAAAAGGAAAGAAAGGAAAAGAACGGGAAAAAAAAAAGAGCGAGTGCACCCTAGAGGAATAGAACTAGCGCGCAGCGAGAAAATTTACAGGTTTCAGAAGTACTATATGGGTAGCAGTAAATTTATAACATCAGCAGTTTCCCTATTCTTGCTCTCGAGTCCTTTCCTCTGTCTTTTTTTTTTCTCTCAGTTTGCATATAAGCTCCGTATACACGGGACACGACTCACGGGCTGTACACGTGCAGCTTTAGCCCTATGTGCACCCATACATACACACACACACCTGTATACCACGTATTCCCGATGTGTATCCGGACCCGCAAGTTTTACGAGGCCGAGCCGTTCTCCTTTTCAGTCCTCGGCGCGTATATCGGCCGGTATATATATCCTCATGCGCATATAAAACGTGCGTTCACTGCTTCGCTGAGATGCGAATGCGTAAAACAGAGAGAGAGAGAGAGTCCGCGGAAGTCTCTACTTGCAAAATCGTCCGATTCCATCATACATATATACGTTGAGGATGTGCGCAAGGATGTGACGACGCTGCCGTTGCTGCTGCTGTTATTTTATCACTCGAGATATACGAGCTGCTCCTGTTTCCTCTTCAGTCATATGACAGTTTGTATAGATATTTGCCAAGTGATATGTACACCGAACGAGCCGCGCTGATTGACGCGGATTGAAATTTTAAGAGGTGACTATGTATTCTATACGAGGGAAATGTTATACGCGCAACAGCGGTTAATCAACGAAATTTATTATTCCGGTTTTGAAGAAAGGGAGGGGAGAGGCGTAGATGACTGTTTGAGAGTTTGTTTGGCGAATTGAGACATTACGGTATTGTAGGTGGGAAGAAAGTGAGGTTATGTGGGAAGCAGGCGCTCTGGCGAGGATGCGCGCGGGAAGAATAACGATGAGACTTGCCAGATACGCAATTAAAACTTTTGTGACTGTTACTATAGGTTAGATCTGGCGCGCTACGCGTGCTCCATATGTACCTGTATCTTTCCGTAATTCAATTTTTTTAAACCAATTCAACACGTATTATCGCAGAAAATTCGATGTAACGATCGAACTTTCGAGAAATTTAGAACAGATGTAACAAGGGATTAATTATTGATAAATAAAATTTTATTCTGTTTCCAGTTGTAAGTAAGAAGTCGAAATTTTTATGTTTCTAGCTCACTTTTTGTGATAGCAATTGAAATTTCAATTTGAAAGTCCTATAGTTACGCACGTGTCTGAGCATAACAAGATTGTTCTACTTGTACATATATCCATTATGTTTAGAAAAGAAAACATTCAAACTGTTGCACATTCAATGACTTTTAAATAGTAAACGAGTCCGTTAGCAAATTAGAATATAGTACTTTTGAGATTTTTTATTTTACGATCAGCGTATGTAGAAATTCAGTTATATTTGAAGTAGTGTTACCCTTGTTTGCGGTATCCGTGTGTACGAACACAATAGGTTCATTTTACTAATACGTCGCGTCGTTAACCTTATTATAGCGCATATAGTGGTATGCATCTGGGGATTCGCATGCGTACCTATATTATGGGACGTATTGATTGATCGCTTAAGTACAGCTATTGTAGTATATACTCTATATGTTTCGAAATCTTGTACAAAGCGCTACTTTTTTGCCAGGGAGAAAGTTTGAATTAGCATTCAAATAACAACTCTGTACACGTTCGGCCTGTTACTTTCGCGTTTTTCTGACAGATACTTATTCTATATGCTGTACGACACACACATATACACATGCACGCTCATCGATATATAAAGCGCTAAAGGAAACGAACAAAAATTGAAAAATCTACTTTTCTATTTTGTGGGGAAAAATTGTTGAGTTTGTCAACGGCGAAATTTATATACAATAAAAAGGAATATTGTGTGTTATCCGGGCGCGCACGAGCTGCGAGTAAATCTCCAAAGTGTTATTGAAAAATGTCGAAGCAAGAGTTTGGATATATACCGGGAGGTTGTAAAAAGTGGATCGAAAGTACGAATTCTCATGGCAGATTGGAATTCAACTTGTGCACCCACTTCTCCTTTTTTATTTTCATAAACATTCACGTATATGCTTTCTGCGTGTATATAAATATTTATAGGACAAATAAATTTGAATTTCAAATAAAATTTTGAATCGAAATGGCCCTACAACAATAGCTCGGGGATATTGGAACAAATATTTTTTATACGCCGCAGTGATATTTTGACGGTATAAAGTGAAATTAGGTGGAAAACAACTTTTCGTAAGTTTCGTAAGATTTTAAACGTTAAGAATAGATAAGTTACTGGCCACTTCGCAGCAATCAGATCGTAAACGATTTACGCATATGAAGAGTCTGTAGCAACTTCGGTTCTCTCGCTACACCTAAAACGTGGCTTTCATTACACTGCCCTTTATCAGATACCGCGAAATCAATTTGACGCAACGTAACATTCTCAAACGAATTTAATTTTACGAATCGAGAATAATTAAATAGTTGTGCAAAAAATAAAAATTGAGAAATCATTAGAGGCGGAATGCGAGCCGTGACTAGTGTAATTGCACTGAAAGAAAAAGTCCGATTACCAATTTCCTGCGCAGGCTCTGCTTTTACCAGGCAACACTGCGCTCAACGTAATAGGCGCCGGCTTACGAGACTCTGTTTATTGGGGCTAATGTAATTGATCGTCGCAAAGAGTCGCGCGATAGCTACAAGAATATACGCATTCTTTAGATTCTAATTCCCTTTTTAACGAATTTACGGCTGGCAGACTGTAATGATAGGCGAAAGATCGAATACAGCGATCGAATGGGATTGGCAGCCATTTGGTTATTCGAAGCGTTACAACGACCTTTTTGAATCTATCCGTTCAATCACTGTATAGTGGTTTGTCGAAATTCTTAGTACTCGCAGTGCAAAGCTTTTCCGTCCATTGTCCGAATATTTACAATGCAGATACAAACTATACACAAACTGCACTAACATATTAAAAACTTTTTTACACATTAACAATGTAACCGCTGTTCTACCTGTTGAGCGTGAGCCATTGGTACATTTATTTTAGTCAAAGTGCAAAAGGAATTGATTTGTATATAAAACTATTAAAATGAAAAATACAGTGGTATAGAATTTCTTCGAGTGTATAAACAGTACCGTGAAGGGCGTAGTTCCGGGTCAACTAAGCGTAAACGTGCAATATTTTTCATATCATAGGCGAATATGTAACATGAGAAAGTAAAAATTTTTCATTTTATTTAACTTTATTCAAGTTTTATCTTTAATTTAATACGTTCAAATAAAAAAAATCTGGGAAACTAAATTAGTAATTAATGAAAATATGAAAAAACGTCGAATCGCATGCGGACATAGTTTCTGATCAAACGGTACCCTATTCCTGATCACATGAAATGCATGCTTTAAAAATCAGGAATAGTACATTATGACACTGGTGTGGAAGGTGTGGAAGGTATGGAAGGTGACTCGCTTCGCTCGTGCGAAAAAGTCTCATTCGGTAAATAATCACCTTACACACCAATGTCATACAGCATTTTATCGCAGGGGACCAGAAAAAAAGTTGCGAATGTGGAATTTTTAGGTTAGAGCACGATAAAAAAATATATTTAACTTTCTCATTATTAATGTGTAATCTGTTAATACAATAAATAACAATTATTATTAATAAATACATAATATTTATTATTATTACATAAATAATATTGGTTTTTTACTACCGTACAATAAATTATTTATTGTAAGTAAATATAAGATGATATCACAAGTAGGAATGCATTTGCAATAAGTCTTTGAAATCGTTAACATTTTTTTTTCTGATTATTTTTTTACGGGTTTTAACTATTTGGACGTCGGCTTTTTGTCGTTTTGTTTCTTCTTTTCCACTTCTTTTTCCTTTTTTATTTTCATCTTCTTTAGTCTCAAATTCTTTTTCAATTCTTTTTCTTCTTCTAATATTTTTTCTTTTGTGAGAGTTCTTCCACTGATGATAGTTTATCCACTGATCAGATGTTGCTACTGCTGGTACTAACATAAAACATTGGTCAGAACCTTAAAAATGGCAAATTATATGTACATAAAATCTTTATATTTTTATAAGAAACACTTGATCAGAAACTGCTCTTTGTAAAAAATAACATTTTATTTTTAAAGCTAGAAATTCATTAGCAAGTATCCAGGTTAAATTTAAAAAATATAAGTCTGAGAAATAATTGCAACGCGGAGCATTTCCTGATCAGCTGATCCGGAATTGAGGAAGCATACGGGAAAAGAGATCAAATCCTGATCACCTATTTTTTTTATTGATAAAGTTATTTAGCTTTTAAAAATCTTTTTGTGTTGTATTAATTAAGTATTTAATAAACAATAATGCAAAACTTACCTCGTGACGGTGAAAAAGCATGACACAACAAAACTAAAACTGAAGGCTCGTTTGTTACGGGCGACTATAAGAAAATGGCGTCAATCTCAATTCACATGAACACGTCCGAAATTATATATTTTTTTTAAATTTTCTATACACAAATATATTCTCGAACTTTAATACTAGATAAGTGAATATTTCATAAATATCATATATTTTTATTTATGAATTTCCATTCAAATAAATCTAAATATAATGATTTAAATAACGAATTGATCCGGAAAGGAGGTCTGACCCGAAACTACGCCCTTCACGTTATGCTCGATATATTTTGAAAAATATTTAAAACAATGATAACTGTAAAATAAATATAGCACAGCCAATTTCAACATATTACATCCTGCACATCTTGAACAATGTCTACATTCCCTAATAGAACTTGGCCGGCATCTTACGCGCTAACTTTTCACGCAGTTGTGCGCGCGCGTGCAAATAATCCGTGCGTCAGAGTTCCGCGTCGCGAGAATACAAGTGCAGAACCGAACGACAAGTAATATCGGCGCGATTGCACGCGATTTTGACGCCCATTTGAATTGCTAAAGCGAAACAATGCGGCGATCAGCCGACGGATTTCGCGTCCCGAGTCCGCAAGTCCACCGTTTGTAATCCATTGAGAATTCCTATGTAAACAATAGAACTGTGTGCGCGACTTATTGCTTATTCTTCTGCTCATCTGCTTATCGGCACCGAGATTTGCGTTCGTTTCGTTGACTCTTCTGTTCTTTTCATTGGTTGGATGAGAATGCAGTGGATTTAGAAAAAGATTTATTTGAAAAGTTTTTTATCGAACTATTCTTTTTGAGCGTGAAAGAAATAAACTTGAAAAATGAAAATAATAATACGGTCGAGATGTGCTGCAATTTACAATTTAACAAATCAAAAAGTGAAATCACACGACGAATTTTCCGCACGACTCGAAATTTCATCCGCCTTCTTACACACGGCCATTATACCATTTTTATTCCAGAACCTTAGCTGCTTGTTTCCCCATCGCGTGCAGGCCGTCCTCTCTCTCTCTCTCTCTCTTTCTCTCTCTTTCCACACAAGCGCATTCAAATTTCCAGCTTAAAATCCCATTATGCGAGTTGACGCAGCTCGAAAAATCCACTTACCTCTGTCGAAAATGTGCGCGGCTCAGCACATGTGTATAGAAAAAGCAAAGGGAATTCCAAATAGTAAAGTAGGTGCACTTTGCGAGAGAGAGAGAGCAAGCGAATGTACACCCCAAGCACTGGCTAAACAGGTGGTTTAACCATATATATATATAGAGAGTCGAGATTATCGAGGAAATATTTCGCGCGCGAGCTAAATATCAAGAATAAGGGACCACTGCATCCAAGTCATCGTCAATAAAGATTGCCGCAATTTCTTGCTTACGTGTGCGCGTATCTGTGTATATACGTCACGGCGAATCATAAGGCCATTGAGAAAATTTCTCTCTCCCTCTGCAGAGTCTTTTCCCCGCGCGAAATCGATAAATAACTGCCGATAACTCGACGAGAGAACCACGGGGGATAGAAAGAAAAGAATGAGAGCGAATGCGTGGGGCGTATACAGTGGTGAAGAGGTCATTTGATGACCGGGCGAAAAATAGAACGACATGAGCGATTCGAATTTTAATAGTCGAAGTCGTGTTTCGCGTACGTGTGTCTCTCTGTGTGCGTGTGTGTGTGGATTTATGTCGACGGGTAATCGGTGATCGATTTGCCTCCGCTTTCTTTTAGAATTTCAATTGGCAGCCGATGCGAATTTGGCTGAGTTGTATTATTTTCGAGAGTTGCTTCATCGCGCAAATGTAATTAGGTCAAAATAATCTGGTTTCATTCACTGAATGTAGAAAATTCTATTTTTCATTATTTCGATTTTCTATTTCATCGTCTATATCATTTCTAAAATACGAGACTAAATCGTCAGATTTATATTTTCAGTTTTTAACAAACTGCTTTTGACAAGAGTCATTGATTGAACGGTAAGAATCTTTTTGTTCACCGCAAAGAATTCTCGTAGTTAGTGATGCAATGTATAAACAGTTCCTTTGAGAACTGAATCATAAACGAGCAAAAGGTTAACCAAATGTTAAGTACATAACTATCCTGTTGGCATATCTACTTAAAACTTGGAATATTTCGCCAAAGTTACAAAATGAATTCTACTTTTTGTGTTTTCAAAATTTGACATTAAATTGAATCGAGCTTATACGCGATGCGATACCGCGCACACGAAAATATAATCATTTATAAATTAAAAACAAACTATCCGTTCCGTAGCCCAGTAATAATTCTATCCTCTATTATGCATAACCTTCCAGAAAGCATATAATACAAATTACAAAAGCACACCTCCATTCTCTTAAATTTCCTCTAATATATCCGCGCGACATAAAAGCATTTGATCGATATTCAACAGACGATCGAACCGCTCATATATTGATGGAAAATCATTGTTCGCCGATGCAGTGTTATATCCATCCAATATACAACTTACTCACTGGTATATTAAGTGCGGGGAGTACCACGGGCACTAAAGGTCATGATTGAAAGGGCCAAAGCACTTAACGCAATGGATCAGAGGGTTTTGCCTCTGACACTTGAATTATACGCCTAGCGGCCCTATGGGACAACGGGATGCAGCTGCAGTTTCTCTCTCTCTCTCTCTCACTCTCTCATTCTCTCTCTATCTCTCTTTAGCGGAGGTCGCACAAAAGGAAAATCGATATTATGCAAACCCGCGCTAGCGCGTGTGGGCATGCAGTGCGGGGAACGACACGCGCTGGAATCCTTCGGCCGAATCATTATGCTGACGTAGGGGCACCAACCAGCGAATGCGAGAGAGAGAGAGAGAGAGAGAGAATCCGTGAGATTAACGCTTTCGCATGTATCCGTTTCAAATTAAGAATCAGCCCTGGGGAGAGCTTGAATTTCGAATGAATCGCGCTTTTTTTTGTTGACGGACATTTTGTACTGATCGTACAAAGCGTTTAGCTCGTGTAATGGAGGCGAATTCGATTGATCTTTTATTTTGTTATTGAATAAATTAATTAATCCTCGAGTGGACTTGTAAATGGAATTTTTTTTTATTACAGTTGGGTAACGAAATGTCTAAATGTATGAACAAAAACATTAAAAGAAATGAATGTACTTTTTTGTTCGCGAGATCGGTCGGCATTAAAAATACATAGAGCACTAAGCATAAGTGACTCCTCAACGAGAAAGAAAAAGGACCGCTAGCACTTGGAAGATTCGTCTGTCCTGACAAATTACCTGAGACACGTGTTCTTCGTACATGCAATGAAGTGCAGTTGGCTAATGTGAAAATTGGATCGGATAGGTAGTTTTTAGTATTGAAACACAAATTACGCATAGCTGTATGGCAATTTAATAGTCGTTTGATATACAATATGGTTTGAAGTAAATTTCAGAGTAAATTTTTCTGAAAATTATTTTTTAAACCTCAGGGCGCGAAGCGGACTTTCGCGCCCTATTGAGAGGGCGCGAAGTAAACCAGAGTGAATCTTTCGCGCCCTAGAGCGCGAAGTAGGGCACGAAGTAAATTTAAGAGGAACTATCGTGCTCTAGGAAAAATATAAAAGTTATACCGGTATAACACATCGTCGACTTTTTTTGACTGTCGATTCCTAGAATTGTACACATACGACCCAGCGCAGTTTCGAGTCTCGCACAGTTATAATGCTTAATGTCGACTCCGAGAATTAAAGCTATTCGCATCTGACAACAAACACGTGTGCGGTGATTAACTCGCTCATGCGTATTTAACACACAACAGTAGTAGCCGGCAAAGCATCAACCTTTATAAATTTACACTTATTCCCCTCAATTATTTCCAAAAGATTTGCACCTTCCCATAAAAATATAATATTTTGTGTATGTAACATGCATTTATTTTTTTATGATTCTTTAAAGTATATTTTTACGGGCGGGGGGCTCCGCCCCTGGACC
>UELU01138767.1:0-19963 GCA_900490025.1 Megastigmus dorsalis
TTGAAATCGGATTATATCGCTTCGAAATACTGTCTTTTGAAAATCGGCTAAAAGTGGCCATTTTTGGGCTCTAAAAAGGCTTGTTCTCGGGCCCGTGAGCATCTATAGGGCTAAGAATTGTTGGGAGTTCTTATTTTGGGTACCAGAACAACATACTAAAATTTAAAGAGAATCTGTGAACCCCTCCCACAAAAGTGACTGGAAAGTAAAAATATTACTCATATATATACAGGGTGTCCCAAAAGTATGGACACACCTGAAAATCTCGGAAACTAGTGGCGCTAGAAAAAACTTTAAATACAAAAGTTTCCGCAAATCAAACGGCGCATCCGATCGTGACCTTGAATTTGACCTCGGGTTTGACCTTCAGGGTCATTTTAAGGTCAAGTCGAGTTTTTTGAACGAGAACCATACTTCTTCATTCCAGAAAACTTGTCCAAAGGTCATTTACAAATTTTACTAATCTGATCTCAGATTCGCACTCAGGAAGGTTTTTGGCCGAATTCACAATTTTTAAAAGAAAAACCCTCCCATATGCACACCTGAACTAATCACGGGACAAAGAGGTCATTTTTGTGAATATTCAGGTATGCATTCATAAGATAATTATCGATTTTGATGTGCTTTGTTCTTTTCATTCTGAATTAGTTCTATCAACGCACTGATTCTTTTCGTTTATTCTTAGTTTCGTTTTCTGTATTTGAGAATGAATCGTCTTACAGAACGTGAACGAATAAGTATCCTCATGAGGCGAGAATGGGGTAATATGGTTAGGTCATATCGGCGAGTTAAGGATCTGTTTAATGCAAAATTCCGGCTACCCTTGCAACCAAGAATTTCGAAAAAGACAGTGGGAAAAAGTGTTTCTCGTCTTGAGCAAACTGGTTGCGTTAAAGATCGACCCAAAAGTGGAAGACCGAAGACAGTGACTGATCATGGAACCTCTTTGAATGTGGCATTATCTTTCGTTGAAAATCCTGGAACCTCCGTTAGACAAATATCTGCTGAAACTGGTGTTTGTAAAACTTCTGCTCACAGAATAATGAAACTCGAGAAGTTTCATCCATATAAAGTGAAATTGGTACAGGAGTTGAACGAGGATGATTTCGATCGAAGACTGGAACTTGCCGAATTAATGATGAACCGTATTGATGCTAGACCAAATTTTTTAAACGAAATAGTTTTTTTCGATGAAGCTACCTTTCAGTTGAATGGTAACGTTAATCGACACAATTGTCGGTTCTGGGCATCGGAGAATCCTGACTGGTTTTTGGAATCACATACACAACACCCTCAGAAACTCATCGTTTGGGCAGGCATAATAAATGATAGAATAGTAGGGCCATTTTTCATAGAAGGCAATTTAAACGAAGAAAAGTATGAAGACATGTTGAGGAATCAAATCGTGCCTGCGATAAATGATATTGTCGGTGGCAACTTTAACATTACTTACTTTCAACAAGATGGAGCACCCCCGCATTACGCTAGAAATTTTCATAATTTTTTAATTAAACATTTCCAGGACGAATAGGCCTCAGAGGAACCATTGACTGACCACCTCATTCACCTGACATGACGCTATTAGATTACTTTTTATGGGGTTACGTTAAAAGCAAAATTTATGCTACAAAACCTGTGAATTTGGAAGAGTTGGCTCAACGTATTATTGAAGTAATTCAGGTAATTCCCAAATGATATGATTCAAAAAGCAGTTTCAGCATTTTATAATCGTATGGGGTATTATCAACTGAATAATGGAGGACATTTCGAATATGAACGTTAACTTTTAGAAGTCACGATTTCTCAAAGACGCTAGTTGGACTTCACCAATCGGACACCAGCGTGTCTTGCCTTCACTGGCTGGAAACCAGCGTGTCTTGCCTTCACTGACTAGACACCAGCGTGTCTTGCCTTCACTGGCTGGATATCACTGTGTCTTGCCTTCACTGGCTGGATATCACTGTGTCTTGCCTTCACTGGCTGGACACCAGTGTGTCTTGCCTTCACTGACTGGACACCAGCGTGTCTTGCCTTCTCTGTAAAATTGAAAATGTGAGTTTCCAACGGATCGAAAACCGAATCTATGGCCAAATCTTTGAAGGTCAAATACATGGTCGACGTCAATTGCACCGTTTTCTTTCCAGAAACTTCGATAGAAAAACTTATGTCAGTTTTACACCAATTTTAGCTTATTTAGCCCTATGTTATTTATACCGTTGAATAGAAAATTGTTCCCGCTTTCAATTTCTGTAATAAAAAATGGGTTCCCATTGAAAAAACTTGACTTGACCTTCAAATGACCCAAGGTCAAACTCAAGGGCACCATCGGATGCACCGTTTGATTTTCGGAAACTTTAGTATATGAAGTTTTTTTCTAGCACCCCTAGTTTCCGAGTTATGGGCTGCTGAATACCAATTCCAGCTTATTTAAAGATCTGACCTTCAAATGACCCTGAAGGTCAAATCCAAGGTCAAATTCAAGGTCATGATTGGATGCGCCGTTTGATTTGCGGAAACTTTTGTATTTAAAGTTTTTTTTCTAGCGCCACTAGTTTCCGAGATTTTCAGGTGTGTCCATACTTTTGGGACACCCTGTATATATATATAAAGTTAGCTATTTACTATATGTATTCACATATGAGGCGTTTCACGTCATACCTCCAAGCAAGGCGCGCGAGCGTCAAATCGTGTCGTTTTCAGCTCGTGTTTAAAGGGTGAAAATGTTTTATTTTTTTGAGATATCATTGAACAAGCACAAGGTGGTCGGCCAGCCGCGACGCGCAGTGCGTGCGACCGCGAAGTCGCCATGCGACGTTATTACATCTCAAAATCACTTCACCATATACGTTTTGCTAAAATTTGAACTACATACTCATAACTAAATTATACATATATATTACAAATATCAGGAGGCTGAACCGTACCAAATTTCGAGATAGAGAACTTCAAAGTTGGGACTTTTAACACATATCCTAATACCAAACTTGAAAAAAGAGACGTTTTATTGAATTTGAGAAAAAATACAATTTACGTTTTTTTTTTTAAATCTAATATATGATAAAGGAATTTATTCTATGTATATTAAAAAAGATATTTTAAGCCTGTCCGTACGGTTTTAGAGTAAATTTAGTGCAAAGTTTGCAGTTTCTGTCAGAGAGAGCGGAGAAGCGGCGACATCCACGTCCCGCTCAAACGATTAGACTAACAACAGATCTGCTTATATCTCAAGAACGACTTAGTCCGCAAGAAAATAGTTTGCACCAAACGAAAGACCGTGAAATTCTGCATCGAATACGATTTTTTACTCGATTTTTATAAGTGTAAAGTTCCGAGATAATTATAATCGAAAAGAAACAATCGTCGCGGAAGCGAGTGTGGCGGCAACGCGCCAGCGGTCATTTCTTTTCGATTAGATATCTCGGAACTTTACACTTATAAAAATCGAATAAACAATCGTTTCCCATGCAGAATTGCACGCTCTTTCGTTTGGTGCAAACTATTTTCTCGCGGACTAAGTCGTTCTTGAGATATAAGCAGATCTGTTGTTAGTCTAATCGTTTGAGCGGGACGTGGGTGTTGCCGCTTCTCCGCTCTCTCTGACAGAAACTGCAAACTTTGCACTAAATTTACTCGAAAATCATACGGACAGGCTTGAAATCCCTTTTTTAATATACATAGAATAACTTCCTTTATCATATATTAGATTTTTAAAAAAAACGTAAATTGTATTTTTTCTCAAATTCAATAAAACGTCTCTTTTTTTCATGTTTGGTATAAGGATATATGTTAAAAGTCGCAACTTTGAAGTTCTCTATCTCAAAATTTGGTATGGTGCAGCCTCCTGATATTTGTAATATATATGTATAATTTAGTTATGAGTACGTAGTTTAAATTTTAGCGAAACGTATATGAGTCGCTCGGCAAGCGCGCACTCTGTACACAGGTGTACACATGTGCACACTCAGCGTACACAGGCGGAACTCTCTCGCTCTTCGCCGTACACTTTCGTGCACCGACGTACTTTTCGCCTTTGCGTGTGCACTTCGGAACATAGTTTGAACACGCTGGATACACCTACGTACTCTTTGAGAGTCTATTTTGGTGAGAAGCCCCTCGCACCACACCCAAGTTAAAACTCATTTCATTTTGTTCTTATATTGAGACTGCGGTAGATGTATTTGTTATCCAGCATTGATAAACTTAATGGTAAACAAGGAAGATATTGAGCTTGAAGGAAATAGTCCTTAAACTTGTGACGGAGAATCCGGCACAATAGGTGTGAAAAAGAAAGAGAGAGAGAAAGAAACACAAACATAACCTCACCCAGAGGAACGTTCCCGACGCCACGCACGAGCCACTACAGAAAAGGATGATGGAGATTAACGGGATGGGAATTGGGTTTGTTACATGCTCGGAGCCTGGGAAACAGGGACAAGGAGCTGACCGTCCAGGAGGAAGAGGCAACACCACCGGCAACAGGCGCAATTCTAGGAGAGGCGGCACCGGCACTCGCGACGCGGAGGAGGGGGAGAGAGCGCGATCACCCGGAGCCACGAGACCGCTACACGACGAGGAGCGGCGTCGAGGAAGAGAGAAGAGCCGGTAGAGTGAGGGAGAGCGCACGAGAGTAGAGTAGAGTAGAGTAGATCTTTATTCAACTATGGACTCAGTGGTCCAGTATAGTTGTTGCATATAAATACATAGTTTGCACATAATAAAATAGCGATATACATATATTGAATTGAATGAGGACATACCCTCACGCGCTGTACTACACCTAATTAAGTAATTTTAGATATTGTAATAAATATATATATATAAACAATAAAAATAAACGTAAAAGCAGTTCTTGCAACAGCCATAAGAGAGCGAGAGAGAGAGCGCGCGACCTGTCACCGGCCGGAGACAGCCGAACAGTGGGAGAGCGCGCTCGACCAGGCCGGATGGATGAGTGAAGCGGAGAACGCGATAGCTCTCGCCGCGCATCCGCTCCGCGCCGCTCACCGAGAGAGAGCCAAGCCACCCTCGCGCATAGAGAGGGAACGGACGTTCGTTCCGCCTCGGCCAAGTTCGCGCTTCCTTAGGCGCGCAAGCAAGGCAGCGTGCACGTCCGGTGGAGTGAGAGAGAGCGCACCATAGCCAAGCTCTGGTAGCGCGTGAGTGCGAGAGAGAAGTAGCGCATGCGGCCTACTAATGTATGCTTACATAGTAGTGCTTGGCCGGTAGAGAGAGGGAAGAGAGAGATAACGCGGCCACGTTGGCCAACGCGCTGGGTCATATCCTACTGAGAGTAGGCAGCACCACGCCGACGGCTCCGAGCCAATCAGGAGACCGCTTAATTCGAGATTCATATCTCGCGCCGAAAGAACAGGTGGCAGCCTTGACCTATGATAACCCAATCAAGGCTGGGAATCTAGGTCAAGGCTTGTGTAATTGGAGCAGCACCTGCGCGACTGATAACCGGTCAATGACCTGCGGCCGCGCGCGCAAGCCGGAATAGTAGTAAGGAGAGAAGAAGCGTCGAGGCGAAGAAGAATCTTCGTCTCGCCCCATTTTGTCGAGGACCATCCAGGACACCAGACATGCTCACGAGGACTCGACTGCCTTTAGCCGTCATTTTCGCAGCCACGTGCGAACAGTAACAGCAGTTTGTAGTTTTTATTTTTTTGAGCAGAAGAAGAGAGAGTGGAAGAGAGTGAAACGAGCGAGACCAGTTGCGAGCAGAGGGAAAAGGATTCAGGACACGAGACGTGGCTGGGATAGCGAAAGTAAGTGGGTTTATTCTGGCCTGTTACGAACATTTGTTCGTCTGGCCCGCGCCGCCAACGTCTCGCTCGTGCCGGTCAAGTACCGTAACGGAACGTCGTGTGCGGAAAAACCAGTGCCGGTGGAATGCTAAGGAGGCCGGTGCGAGTAAGGCGACAGTTGTATTGAATATTGAATATACGGTGTAACAAATTATGAGCAATTTCTTGTGTATTCTCTGTGTTCACCCGTATGACGCCGTTCCTATCCTTATTGCATGCCGACATTGTTTCGGCCCTATTACTGTAAGAAGCAGTCGCGCGAGGAGTATCTGCGTCAGCGTTAGGACGTCGTGGGTTTCTTTCCGTGATTTTCCTAGCGAATCTCCTCTGAGATTAGAGAGTGGAGCCGCGGGGATCAAGGTGAATCGGGGACGGGAATTGCCAGGCGCTCAACAATTCGAGAAGAAAAAGGCAATTCACTGACTCCCGTAACAAATAGTGGCCCGCGCGTTAATTGTGATTCAACGTGATAATTCTAATAATTCCGATTAGAAACACGTCACAACCCCGCCCGACACAGAGGCGGCACCGGCACTCGCGACGCGGAGGAGGGGGAGGGAGCGTGATCGCCCGGAGCCATGAGACCGCTACACGACGAGGAGCGGCGTCGAGGAAGAGAGAAGAGCCGGCAGAGTGAGGGAGAGCGCACGAGAGCAAGAGAGAGTGCGCGCGACCTGTCACCGTCCGGAGAGAGCCGAATAGCGGGAGAGCGCGCTCGACCAGGCCGGATGAATGAGCGAAGCGGAGAGCGCGATAGCTCTCGCCGCGCATCCGCTCCGCGCCGCTCACCGAGAGAGCCAAGCCAGCCTCGCACATAGAGAGGGAACGGACGTTTGTTCCGCCTCGGCCAAGCTCGCGCTTCCTTAGGCGCGCAAGCAAGGCAGCGTTCACGGCCGGTGGAGTGAGAGAGGGCGCACCATAGCCAGGCTATGGTAGCGCGTGAGTGCGAGAGAGAAGGAGCGCACGCGGCCTACTAATGTATGCTTACATAGTAGTGCATTTTGTGACGGGTTTCTAATCTGAATTATTAGAATTATCACGTAATTTTTAGTAATTTATTTAACCATAAAAAAATTACAATTTTGTAATTCCTAAAAAGGTAAACGTAGTTATCTGTACATAGGCTGGTTACAAAGAACTTAAAACTAACATATTTAACTGTAATTAACATTTCATACACGATAGTTTGTTAACAATAATTTGATTTAACAGACCATAATAAAATTTTTATTTTATAACACTTATAATACAACTTTATGTTGATTTTATAAACATTATAATATTTTTCTTAATAGCTATTTTACTTAGATCTAGACACTTTAATTCCTACGGTAAAGTGTTGAAAGTTTTTATTGCCTCAATGTAGCTATTTTTATCACTTATTGCCTTTTTCATTTTTGGCAATATTACGTTTTCATTTCTAGTGTTAGACTTACTTGTTAAGTACATTTGTTTGAGTTTATTATAATAATAAATTACTGATTCTAGTGTAAACGTTTGTTTAGTATTCAGTGGATAATTACTTATAGCAAAAGTATTTTTGTCAATGACTTTTAATATTTTTGTTTGGATATTTTGTAACATGTTTGTTGTGGTTTTGTATGTGCCGCCCCATGCTATAATCCCATAGCTCATGATAGTATGGAAAAATGCATAATATATTTTCATGAGTGTACTAGTATCCATATACTTTTTTATTTTTGCAAATGCATAGATTAAGTACTTAGTTCTTTTTGTTATGTGTTCAATGTGTTTATCCCATCTCATATTTTGATCTAAAATTATCCCTACGTATTTGTAATTTTGTGTTCTTGTGATTTTTTGTTTTTGTATTTCAATATTCATTTCTTGAGGTATGCTATCGCAATGGCTTCCAAATGTTATAAATTTAGTCTTAGCTATGTTCAGTGAAAGTTTGTTAAACGCTAACCATTGAGCTACTTTATTTAATAAAAAATTCGTCTTGTTCTGTGCCTCTAACCACGTATTATCTTCAGTAATGATAACAGTGGCGTCAGCATATGACAAGATGGACTCCTTTGGCATATCTAACAGTAGATCATTCATGTATATTATAAAGAACAGAGGTCCAAGTATTGTTCCTTGGGGTACTCCTGTGTCTAATATTCTTTCATTACTGGTTTTGTCATCAATTCTTACTTTTTGTTTTCTACTCGTTAGATAGCTTTCTATAAGTTCTAGAGAACTTCCTCGTATGCATATTTTTCTAATTTTTCCAGTAGTATTGTATGGTTCACTGTGTCGAAAGCTTTAGCTGGATCTAAAATTGTGGCAATTATTGGTTTGCTCTTATCTAATTTATTATAAATTAGTTCTGTTATTTTACTTAGTGCATCTGCCGTTCCTACTTTTTTACAAATCCGAATTGATATTTTGACAATATAGTACATTCCTGGAGGAAATGATATATTCGATTATATATAATTCGTTCAAAAATTTTTGCTATATTTGAAATGAGTGAGATTGGTCTATAATTCATCATGTTTGTTTTATTTCCTGCTTTGTAGATTGGTATTACTTCTGCGGTTTTCAGCGCATCTGGCCATGTAGATTTCTCTATTGAAATATTAAATATATAAGTTAATGGCATAACAATATGTATATCAATTGCTTTTAGCGTGCTAGCGTTTATTTTATCTTCTCCTCCTGCTTTATTCTTTAGTTTTTTGATTATTTTCATTACTTCTTCTGCATTTGTTGGATTAACAAATATTGATTTAGGGTTTCTTTCAATTTCTTTAGGCACTTCATCTGCTTCTTTTATTTGTTTACTTAGATTTTTTCCGACGTTGCAGTAGTATTTATTCATGATATTTGCAATTTCTATTTTATCTTCAACTTTAATTCCATTATCATAAATATTTTTAATTTTATTTTCTACTTTTTTCTTCTTACCAATTTTTTCATTCATTATTTTCCATAATTTTCTTGCATCATTGGAATTCTTATTAATCCTGTCTCTTTCGTACTTTATTTTAGCATCTTTGATTACTCTATTTAAAATTTTACCATATTCTGTATATTCTTTTTTTAAACTATCAGACGTTTTATTTTTTGTCCACATATTATACAGTTCTTCTTTTTTTTTTACACGAAACAATTATTGCTTTGGTAATCCACTGTTTTCTAGCTGCAATATTTCTATCCGTTCTTTTTTGTTTAATTACTGTTCTCGCCTTTTCAACACATTGATTTATTCTATTTGTGATTTCGTCCGTTGCGCACGTTGGCTCTTGCATTGCTAAAATACTATTCCAGTTCACATCTTTTGCAATATATTTTAATTTTTCATAATTTATTTTTTTAAACATTTCCTTTTGTATATAGAGTGGTTTTACTTTGTTGAATTTTACCAGTAATGGAAAGTGATCATTAAAAGGGTTGGTAATTTTATATGACTTAACAGTTATTGTATTAGTTTTTATGTAAAAGTTATCAATGCATGTACTTTGATGCCCAACGGATGAAGGTCTCGTTACACCTTGAAAACATGGAAAATATTCGTATGCTAAAAAATTATTTAGAAATTCGTGATTAATACTGTTTTCGTATTTCTGTGTTTCTTTGTACATTATGTCTATATTAAAGTCTCCTACTATACAATAATTTTTAATATTTCTGTTTTCTAACAAAAATTTTTTTGTTGACAATACAAATTCGGTTTTTGGCACATCATGAGATCCATACATCGCAGTTATTCTAAGATATTCATTAGTATTTATTCCAAGGTCCGCAATCAAAAACTTAGTTCTATCAATTTCATATGTAGCAGTATTTTGACTTATATCCTTCTGTATGTATAATACTACGCCGTCTGCTTTATTAATTGTACTACCATTGTTAAAAATTTTATATTCTGATAGTTGAAACAATTTAATATGATGAATCTTCCACGTCTCAGAACACACAATTACTGATGGTTTGTTATTTAAATTTCTTATAAAGACTTCTAATTTGTTAAAGTTTTCATTTAAACTTCTAATGTTTACATGTAAAATTACAAAATTATTGCTCCCTAATCTTTGATTTAATTCTGTCGTATCTTTGAATTCAATTTCTTTTTGTATAAGATCTTCAAAATTTATTAGATTGTTATCCATAAATATTTTTTTTTATTAAATATCCTTTCATTTAATGAATTCAAAGATTCCACGGATAACCCTGACTGTCGTACTGACATTTGCTTATTAATGTAGTTACCTACTTTACCTATATTTTTTTGTATTACCGGCTTGACGCTATAATCAGTTGTATCTATATACTTCTTTACTCTGCCTTTGAAAACTTCGCATCTTTCGTAGTCTGTTGCTTCATGGTCTATGCTGTATCTTGTTTTATACTTGTTGTTACTGTATATACAATTTGCACAGTTCATGTTCACTTCGTGGCACTCACTTGCTTTGTGTGCATCTGCACATTTCGAACATGTAGGATTATTTCTGCATTTAAGTCCCTTATGACCAAATCTACCGCAATTGTAGCATGGCTTAGCATCTATTCAATCGTATGCCATACACTTTTCATGTCCCACGTAAACTTTATCATTATTGTCTTTGATATGTTTATGTATATCAACTGTCATTTCTATTAAGACAGTTTGTGTCCCTTTATACTTATTGTTATATGTATGTAGAATTTTACAGCCTTGGTTTATGTACTTCGAGAAGTTTCTTTCATTTATATCCACTTGTAGTTGTTTTTCATTCATTTTTTCAAAATTGTTTATGCCTACAATCTTCATTTTTGGTTTATTTTTTTCTTCAATTCTCACGTTATCTGTTATTTTACGTTTTAGTAAATCCACTGCCTGTTCTACACTTTGTTCATCATTACACATTATTATTATTTCATCAGACTTTTCCCTTTGTTGGATCATGTTTGTTTGTATATTTTTGTTTTTTATTAATTGATGACTTACTTTTTGTGTGAGTTCTTGTAAAGTATCTTTTTTATTCGTTTTCCTAATACCAATCCTTGGAGGTCTTTTAGGTTTTTGTATGTTTCCTGTTACTGTTTCTGCATATGTCACTTTATTGAAAATATTTTTTACTTTGTCTTTATCTTTTAACATTTGCTTTAGCATTTCATTTTTTCTTGTAATTCAGTATTCTTATCTTTTAATTCAGAATTCAAGTCTTTTAATAAATTATTTTCATTTTTTATACGTTCTACATAGACTTTTCCATAATTATCTCCTTCTTGTGTTGTTTGATCTAAGTCCATACTGTTTAAATTATTAATTTTTTGTGGTTGGAGTTCAGCTATTTTCTCTTGTTTCATATGTTGAATTTCTTCTTCTTGTTCCATTATTGTGTTTTTCAGTTACAATATTTTATTTTCCCATGCTTTCGTTTTTATTTCATACTGCCTTTCTTTATTCATTATTTCTACATTAGCAGCATTTTTTATTTGGGCAACTAAAATTTTCACATTAGCTGTCAACACGTGTTCACTATCAATAGAGGTTACGTTTTCCTCGTTTGTGTTCTTTACATATCACAAACAATTCATTTATCTGTGAACCGCTATTGCATTTTGTATTTGTATGAAATACTTCTTCACATATTAAACAAACTACCGAATTAACTTTTGTATCTCCGTGGCATTTAAAAACTTTGCCTCCACCTCGATCGGGATCGGAGGCTTCTTTCCCACGCCGGCCATATTGCCGTACATGAATCACAATTAACGCGCGGGCCACTATTTGTTACGGGAATCAGTGAATTGCCTTTTTCTTCTCGAATTGTTGGGCGCCTGGAAATTCCCATCCCCGACTCACCTTGATCCCGGCGGCTCCTGACTCTCTTATCTCGGCATTTTGTCACGGGTTTCTAATCGGAATTATTAGAATTATCAGGTTGAATCACAATTAACGCGCGGGCCACTATTTGTTACGGGGATCAGTGAATTGCCTTTTTCTTCTCGAATTATTGGGCGCCTGGCAATTCCCGTCCCCGACTCACCTTGATCCCGGCGGCTCCTGACTCTCTAATCTCAGAGGAGATTCGCTAGGAAAATCACGGAAAGAAACCCACGACGTCCTACCGCTGACGCAGATACTCCTCGCGCGACTGCTTCTTACAGTAATAGGGATGAAACAATGTCGGCATGCAATTAGGATAGGAACGGCGTCATACGGGTGAACACAGAGAATACACGAGAAATTGCTTATAATTTGTTACGCCGTACATTAAATATTCAATACAACTGTCGCCTTACTCGCACCGGCCTCCTTCGCATTCCACCGGCACTGGTTTTTCCGCACACGACGTTCCGTTACGGCACTTGACCGACACGAGAGAGACGTTGGCGGCGCGGGCCAGACGAACAAATGTTCGTAACAGGCCAGAATAAACCCACTTACTTTCGCTATCCCAGCCACGTCTCGTGTCCTGAATCCTTTTCCCTCTGCTCGCAACTGGTCTCGCTCGTTTCACTCTCTTCCTCTCTCTCTTCTTCTGCTAAAAAAAATAAAAACTACAAACTGCTATTACTGGCGGCTAAAGGCAGTCGAGTCCTCGTGAGCACGTCTGGTGTCCTGGAAGGTCCTCGACAAAGCAGATTAATGCTGATGTAATGGATGTACTCTATAAATTAATATTAACCTTAGCATTTGCATTAATAAATTATATAATGAACGAAAAATTAAAATTTTTATTGTGTTTTTGCGAATTAAAAAATAGAGTTACTTGGCTAATTATCACATGATTTCACAAATTTCTATTGTTTGCATTAGAAATTTGTAATTTTATCAGTGCACTAGAATTGTTTGTGAAAATAAAAATATTTAATTGTGCACCAGAGCTTTATATCGTTATATAACTTATATGTGATATTAAAATTGATCAATTATAATAGTATTCTTAAAGTTTTTAAATTTATAGTATTTTTTTTAACTTAATTAAAATACTTTACAATATTGTTTCTTTAATTATTATTGATTTTATACATAAGCATACTTGTCTGCATTTTACTATTTTTAAAGTTTTTTTTTTAAATAGCTTTCACAACTTTTTTAAAGACTAACGTTTGATTTTATATACAAAAGTATACTTGTCTACATTTTTGTACCTTTGTAAAAGTTTTTTTGATTTTTTTTTTGAAGAATTCTGTACTCTTTTATAGCTTACGGTTTAAGAGCTAACACATAATTATCAGTCTAGTGCAATTGAAATATGAACTAATAAGTGTTTGGTCTACATTTGTAAATTCAATAACACAATAAATATAGTTCCAAGTGTAAATATTTCAGTGTCAAAGTAAGAGTTATCCTTATTTATTATACAATAGCCTTGAAAAGTCTATATTAGAACACTTCTAAATAACATCATCTGCAATTTCCAGTGTATTATCACTAGCAGCATGTTAATGCATGCGCTGAAAACAATAATAAAATATTATAGAACGGCAGTAGCATTTTAATAAATACATGCGCCGAAAACCAAAAAAAAAATTACGAAACGGCAGCAGTATGTTAAAGCATGCGCCGAAATCCAAAAAAAAATTACGAAACCGCAGCAGCATGTTAATGCATGCGCTAAAAACAATAATAAAATATTATAGAACGGGAGTAGCATTTTAATAAATATATGCGCCGAAAACCAAAAAAAAAATTACGAAACGGCAGCAGCATGTTAAAGCATGCGCCGAAAACCAAAAAAAAATTACGAAACCGCAGCAGCATGTTAAATCATGCGCTGAAAACAATAATAAAATATTAAATCTAATTTGTAAAAGTCTTAATGAAGAGTCCAAATAACAGTTCTGGGACGAAACGTTTCATATAGAGAAAAATCAAATAAAGGTGTTTAAACCATGAAAACACCATAAAAAATGAAAACACCATAAAAAATTATAACAACATAAAAAATGAAAACACTATAAAAAACGAAACCACCATAAAAAATATAAACACCATAAAAAATAAAAACACCATAAAAAATGAAAAGACTATAAAATTCGAAAACACCTTAAAAAGTGAAAACACCATAAAAACGGAAACACCATGAACAATGAAAATACCATAAAAAACGAAAACATAAAAAAATCGAAAACACCATAAAAAGTGGGAACCCCATAAAAAATGAAAACACCAAAAAAATGAAAACACCAAAAAAAATGAAAACACAACCAAAATTGGGTAACCATAATCAATGAAATAATAAAAAATGAAAACACCATAAAAAATGAAAATAACATAAAAAAAAGGGTAACCATTAAAATCAATGAAATAATAAAAAATGTAAGCAGTAATTTGTTATTGTTATTGTTATGTAGTTCTTATTAGTAAAAAATTAGGTACATCTTAATCGGTGATCCGGAGACCGGAGAACGCAAAAGTGGATCCTCCTTAATATAATAATTTCATTTTTAGACCTTGCAAAAGCTTTCGAGACAGTCGATCATGCTCTATTGTTGGAAAAATTGGTGAGATATGGGATAATAGGGTGTGCACAGAAACTAATAAATAGCTATCTGACCGGTAGAAAACATAAAGTAAGAATTAATGACAAAACTGGCACCGGAAAAATCTAGATACAGGAGTACCTCAAGGAACAATCCTTGGTCCTCTTTTCTTTATCATATATATAAATGATCTACTGTCAGATATGCCAAAGAACTCAGTATTGTCTTATGCCGATGACACTGTTATTATTGCTGATGACGACACGTGGGCACAGGCACAGGACAGAATGAATGTACTATTAGACAAAGTAGCGAATTGGTTAGTTTTTAATAAAACATCACTAAATATAACAAAAACTAGGTTTAAACGTTTGGAAATTACTGTGATAGTGTACCTGTAGAAGTAAATATTAAAATAAAAAATAAAAATATAGTAAGAACTGAATCCTAGAAGTACCTGGGAATATATTTTGACTACAATATCAAATGGTATAAACATGTAGCACATATTATAAGCAGGACTAAATATTTAAGTTTTGTTTTTGCAAAAATAAGAAAGTACATGGATACGAATACACTTATGAAAGTATATTATGCATTTTTCCATAAAATAATAAGTTATGGGATAATAGCCTGGGAAGGTGCATACAAAAGCACTCTAACTGTACTGCAAAAAATACAATCAAAAATATTAAGAATTATTAATAAAAATTTGTTTATACAAAATAATCCTTTGAATATTAAACAAATATTCACGTTAGAATCAATCGTCTATTACTACAATAATCTTAGGCAAAAATACATAGATAATAAATCCATAACTAAAATTTTTTTTTTCTGGTCAATAAATATTATTATTATATATTATAATGGCTGTTGGCTTATTAGTGCAACATCCAACGCCTCTGTATTTGTATCTGAAACCTTCATAATATACGCAAGTGTCTTTTTATTTACATTTTATTAATTGTTGCATATATGAATGCATTTTTATGGTCTTGAATGTTTGCTAGATCAAGCTGTATTTCTAATTGTGCTTCAAATACTTTAGGTAAAGTATTCATTATTGCTTTTGTTAAATATCAATTTGTTGATTTCATGAATTTCAGAAAAGTTGATAAAACATAAATTTGATCCAAACTTAAAGCATTTATTGAGCTTCTAATTAATTGCAATATCGACAGTAAATGACTGCTTAGTAATATTATTCATGCCATCATATTTTGCAAATTTACTATGGTCACTGTCAAGCTTTGCAAATTCTTTTGCAATATCAACTATATTTTTCTTTAATTGCTTTAGCTTATTCTAATGACTGTTCTAGAGGAATACCAACTTCTTCAGAAACAGCATTGGTTACTTAATGACCTTTGGTAGCTTTTTTTCCGTCATGGTATGTAACAGCAAACAACTTATATAGTGATTGTTTTGGATTTAATTTTGATTTAGCATTTGTCGACAATAACTCTGTAATAAAATATTATTTGAAAATTATTATTCTCATATACTGTAACTTACTACTGTCAATTTTAAGATCTACTGGGAATTCGACAATTTTGAAAATTTTAGTACATTCATCAGGTACTTAGTCAAATCATCTTACATTCAGGCTACACAAATTAATGTAAAAAGACTAAGACCGGTAAAAATATATTATTAGTTTTATAATATTTTAATTAGTTTTCATAAAATAAAATGAAAATTAAGAAGGTTGAAAACATTCGTTGCAATTAATAAATTTATTCCATCAATAAAATAAATACTAAAAAAATAATTCAAGTTAATAAAAAGATGTTTAGTTTATTTCTAATAAATGCTTGGCCATTCTGAAAAGTGAAAACATCTATATATAGCGGCTGAATTCTGATCCTCTTTTTGTACGTATTTGAATATCTATGTACATGGAATAGACTTGTATCGGGAAAACTTGTACATATTTGTATATCTTTTAACGTGGCGGATATTCGCACGTTAATCGCACGAATTTAAATATTAAAAACGCCTTAAAAGGCAATACAAGCAGCCAGAAGGGATGTCCCTCCACCTCTCGTCTCGGGACGTTAATTCTTTAAAACCATTATTTATTTTTATTTTTATTTTTTATGCCTACGCAAATACACGTCGACGAGCGCCGGGACCTTCTTTTAAGGTCAAGAGACACCAACAGAAGATCCGCTACAACCTCCAGGATGCACCGCTCCGTTGCTCAGAACATCTACATGTTGCAGATGCCTCAGTTACGTATTCTTATTTTTTATCTCTCTTTTTGCCTCTGCCTCCATGTCATTATTATTTTTCTCTTATAAAATTCTCTTATAAGCACCCTTTTTCATCTCAAAAAAGGGACTTCCAAAGTATTTTCTTGCAGTTTATGCAGGAGAGCGTTATAGGCTTTCTGATGCCTCGTTCTTCTTACCTACGAATTTTAATTCATACATCTGCGGAAAATTCCATTGAATATTGCCTGCTGGCACATAGTAGCCCCAGTATCGAATTGGAATATTATAAAATGGAAAATTCCACAAAAGATACTTGTAGTGCCTGTGCTTACAGCAGCAAGAGGAAAGGACATTGGAGCGAGAGAGAAGGATGCTAGACACAACAACATTCCGATGTGGTGCCGAACTAGAGTGCACCAATCAGCGAGCGACGTGGCAACAGCGCGAAGGATGTCGCGGGTTTCGACGGACTCGGCGACGCTTGCCTTGGCGACTTCTCTCCTGGCTGCCGAACGGACTACACCCTCTCCGAACTCTTCCGCGCCGCGTAGTTGCGATCTTCTATATCGCGTAAAAGTTCACTCCGCGAACCGTGCCTTTTTATTGGCAGCGCTCGTTCGTTTGGATTTATAAATTAATAAATTATATTTTAAATATTGTAAATTAACTGCCTCGCTTTTCCAGGCTTGATGCCTGATTAAAATCGTTTCGATACGAGCAGGAGCTAAAAAAGGGTAGGATTTGCCTTACGCGGTTTTACAGTTTTTTATTTAAAATTCAATTTATAATTTTGCGCCTATTTTCTGGTTTTAACTCCGCGCTAGAGTGCCTTCGTCCTCGCGCGTTTGTAGTTATTTTTTCTGTTAATTAATTTCTCGTGCACGTATCCGTACGTTCAAGATTTGAGGTGGAGCAACGCATAATTTGGTGAGCCAAACGACTCAAAATATTGTAAGGCGTGTTGCGTGCCACTTCAAGGCAATTATATAAAATCTTATTTCATGTAAAATCAACTTGTAGTAGAATCATTTAAATAAATAGCGTGCCTACTGCGACAGGCTCTTGTAATATTCCGCGAGACTCTCAGATTATATTTTATTTGTTACATTGAAAATAGCATGCCTCTCAGAGGTCTATTGTAAATAATTCTTTGCCTATTAAAGGACACAAATTATTAAGATCAACTCCAATTTGTAGAGTGTGAATTTATTTATATTTATTATTTGATATTTTTGCATGTGAGTGTACGTGTCTGTCCACAACCCGAAACTCAGCTCGAACGTCTCTGGCCGTTCGACCTCACGACTCTGCCTCTGGCTAGTCGCGCACAAATAAGAAGAAAATAGAATTTAATTGAAATTAATTAATCGAGTGGCACTGCTCAAATTTAGAGTAATTTATTTTAATAAATCTAAAAATACAGTGCCTGGCGCCCTGATTCACTCTGCCTATGCAGTTAATTATTAAAATTGTAAATAACATGACTTATTAAAATTTGGACGGTAAATCAACCGTCATCTGCCTAGTTATACACGCAGGGAAGCTACCGAGTCGCTCCCACATTCAGTCAAATTCCCCCGTTATAATCTATATAAAGCGTTTGAACGTTCGGTAAATTGTCGTTAAACTATGAATTTAGAAAAAGAAAACTAAGGTATTGCGAAAGGAAAACAGAGTCCAAATCATACTCTGAGTTACTAGCGTACCATGCGAGGTGAAGAAGTAGCAGCGCAACACAGCATCAGGAGCAACTGTATGATAGTTGTCTCTCATGAGCTACACCGCTGCGCGCGTGCCACCTTCTCAGCGCGCATAGTCGCTTGGTAAGCGGGCCAAAGATGGTCGGCATTTGGACCTCCTTTGTCTTTCGGTGGCGCATGCGCAATTGAAAAATACTTAAGAAAATATACTATAAAGTGCGTGAGAAGAACAGCACATACTATAGAGTGCATGAGAAAACCATGAATTTTCTTAGTAATGAAATGGGGCTAAAAAAAGTTTTAATGGCTTTTTCTTGGCACTCAGTGGAGAGATTTTCATGATTCTTTTTGTAAATTAATGCATTTTACGATATCTTTCATGTGATATGCATATCTTTTCGGTATAGCCGTTCAATTGAAAGATATGAGGTACGTGATTTTGTAAATGGCAAATTAGAAGTATAATAGTCACACGGTCGCGAACCCAGCAGATGCTATACTTGTCTGTGGCGCGCGGCCGCGCGCCGTGATCGCTTATAACAACATCACGATGGTTTAATATAAAATCCAAACGTACATTAACAATTATGAACTAGAGCTTCATGACAAATGTATTCGTATTTAATATAAGTGATAATCATTAATGGTTCTGTAAATACACCGATCGTTTAATACATGACATCTATTTCCTCAGTGTGTAATTCAAATTAGTTTTCAGAAGTATAACATAAAAACTTTTCCTGAGCCCCGCGAAGGGTATAAAAGGCTATAGAAAGCGGAACTTTTATTTGTGAGGCCCAGAATAAAACTAGATCAAGGAAAACTAGATGTCACATTATCACAAATTAAGCGCGCAAACAGACTGAGAAAAAAAAGTCTTGTATTAAATGATCGGTGTATTTACAGAACCATTCATGAATATCACTTACATTAATTACGAATACATTTGTCATGAAGCTCTAGTTTTTAACTGTTAACGTACGTTTGGATTTAATATTAATCCATTGTGCTGTTGTTGTAAGTGATAAAAATACTTAATAGATAATGATAAATGTATTACAACATGTTTCAATTAATTTGTATTGAGACTAAAATTTAAAGTTAAATAAAATATTAAATGTATTACTCTGCGTGTCTATTTTATTAGAAAACCAAAGTAATATTATATTATAAATGCGTATTTCGATTCCGCAAAGAAAAGGTATATTTACTGTAAGGTGGCTTTTCTTAGCCCTCGTGGCTGGCTACTCTTACAATACTATCTCGAGTTGTTACCTGCGAACCCGTTGCCCGCTACTCACTCCCGATAAATAATGGAAAGCTCCTACCTTTATTGAAGGACTTGATGATGGTCGGCTCCTCCGCGTCCGGGAAGCTAATGGTGGGAATGAGTAGCGTGCAAGCCAGAAATAAGCAAAGCGTAGCAAGGGTTTGCGGGACAATGAAATAATTTTAATATAATTCTATTCTACAAGACACTCTACAAAAATTTCTAAAAACGTATCGCGGCGCGCGACCGTAAACCCGGCTACGTATGTCGTGAGGGCAACTCAAAGTAAAATAAAAAGAATATAAGAGACCTTACAACACAATCACACATGCACTCATCCTACCACACACTCACTCACGCCAATAAATACACTCACACTTTCTAAAAAATAAGTATATGGGACAGAACATAATAAATTAACATACAGAAAATTTATAGTTCTGACCCAAGCGTGTAGTGTAAGTCGCCAAGTTAAACGCATAACGAATCGCAGGTGCGGTCCGCGGCAGGGCTAAGAATCAAGGTCGAGCAGATGTTGAA
>UELU01138772.1:6663-35835 GCA_900490025.1 Megastigmus dorsalis
GTTTGTGGCCGTGTGACGCCACCGCCGCTGCTGCGGGCAACTGCGACACCGGGAGAGAAACGGGGAAGAATTCGCAGACGTTCGTTTATCGCTTTCTTTATGCCGGGATAAATTAGCGCTATCTCGAATAGTCCCGGTTAATGCCATCGAGATAACGGTAATATAACACTTTTTTTTTTTCGTGCGACGCTCAAAATTAAACAGAAAGTTCGGCCAAGTGCTGAAGGCGCTTCCTTAAAGTTCCCTCGCCTTCCCTATAGCTTATAATCCTTGCGCGTAATAAGTATATTTCTTTTAAAACTTCCTCCTTCATAAAGCTCGCTGGCGCGCGAACTTCTTTTTTTTTTAACAAAAACTTCTCGCGGAAGAACTTCATGGGCACGGTGATAAATAAGAAAATAGCGTAAATCGGAAGTTTGACGGGAATGAGAACTGCTGCACTCTGGCTGCAGCTGCCAAAGTAATGTATTTTGCGTTTGCGCTCGTTGCTCCCCCGTGCAAATGCACAGACTCTCCTCTCTCCCTTATATCTAATTAAAAATATAGGCCAGACTCATTAATGCCGCGGTGGAAAAAAAAGAGAGTAAACGTGCACAGTAACCAATAGCATCCAATTAATTTGTCCTTTCTCTCCTCTAATCGAATACTTTGGAATGCTCTCGGCAGGTGCACACTGGGTCAGCCGCTCTTTTATCCGCCACTTTTCCAGCTCGTTACCAGGCGACGAAAACGAGAGCCGCGTGCAGCAAAGCGATTTAATTATGCGCCCGTATGCCGAAGCGTTCGACGCGCATGGTTGTGTACGAGGCGCGAAATGTGCGCCGCGGCAACGAAGCAACTCGTTCGCGCTTAATTCGCAACGTCGTGTATATATGCTAGATTTTATTTTCTTCCTTGGCGACCCCGTTAGACGCGAATTTTTACGGACTCGCGTGTGCAGCTTGTGTATAATGTCTGATTAATCCCTTTTTTTTTAATTTTATTGTCTCGTTGAATTTCTCGCGCTCGCGGCAGCGCTAGCCTACATTTCTTTAACGAGGAGTTAGCTAAAAGGCTAATTAATATACATATCTGGGGCTCCTTTTCAACGCTCTCCGATTCCCTTTACCCGCTTATACTTATATATATGCGGAGCAAACATTGAAATGACGCAGGAGCTGACGCGAGTTCTATTAACTTTATTTTCATCGTGATGTATAATGTTTCTTGCAGTGAATGCGCGTGTGCGCGGGGGCACATCTCCCTTGTGAATGCGCCCCCACCCTTTTAACCTTTAGAATTCTTTTAAATGTTAAACTTGCGTACATTGCGGTTTGAAAATTATTGAGATTCACGTTTCGCGTTGTAGTCCTTTCAGCCAGCAATGCTTTTGTATATATGGGAGACGACGCCTATGTGTGTTTTATTATTTTTGTTTTTAATGATAAGCCTCAGCGGCAGCCATTTAAGAATCTTTTTGTTAATGTTTGTTAACTTTTGCTTTAGCAAGTTGCAGAGTTTTTATGTCGGTAAAAATTGTAATTAGTCATTAGTGTATAATAAAATAAGATGTTATACGGAGGCTAATTGAATTTGATATATTTTTTCAAGCAAATTGCTGTCTTTTGCATATACGCAAAGCCTTATCAATCATGACCACAGCCACAATAAAACTTAACCGATGTACAATTTCGGCACGCTCGCAGATCTAATCGTAAGAGTCTCCCATAAAATCCAAGCCCGAAAAAGGAAATTACACGCCATTTGCATCGCAGACTGATAATCTCGCTTGAGAAAAACATCGCTTATGCCGAGCACGGCAGTATAGGGCGGCAATAGCAGGCAAAGCTCCCCGGGCCGCTCAATGATAATAAATTCAATTGGTCGGCTAGCAGCAATGTATTCGCGCGCACGGGCCGCGAGCAACAAAAACGCTAAGGTCACTGCAACATCGGCAGCAACAGCAGCAGCAGCAGCAGCAGCAGCAACGATGATCGCGGCAGTAATACCAGGTCTAAACATCGCGAAACGTATTGCGAGGCGCGCGCGCTGTTGGCGGGCGTGAGTTGGCAAACAGCCATAAAGGAGCGAGAGCGCGCGACTGCGGGAGAGAAGGAGTCGACTGCCTTGGCCTCTCTCTCTTGCTCTCTCGCTGAGCTGGGGAGACTATAGTTGCACCCTCAGGTGCTGTTTTCCGCCTGGCGGCAACCCTTTCAGGGTAATAATCAAGAACGAGGCCCCAGAGAGGTGCTCGATGCCCGATGCCACTGCCACTGCCTCCTCCTCCTGCTTCTGCTGCTCCTCTTCTATTAGGACGAATGATAATATTAAAATGGATGCATACTAATGGACACTTGAGAAAAAGGGCAATGCGCAATGTCTCGACAGCTGCTGGCTCTTTCCAATATCGCTATGCCAAGACTACGCCCACTGGAATGGCAATTCTCATTCTCGACACTGTAGACGTAAGATCGCGCGCGGAAGGTATAAAAATAGTTGTTATTCCACGATGAATCTCTCGGATCAGCTACCGCGCGAGTGAAACCTTCAACGGATATATTTATACTCGCGGTCATATTTTATATCGAGTCAGTAATTAAGAATTTATCGACTATGGGTTTCAACATCGGTTAACGAGATACACACACTCACACTCACACACCGATGGCAAAATGTGTGCGAGCGAGCAAGCCCAATGGAAGCTCGGGACAATTGGCAAATCGCGAAATTGCCAATCCAATAAAAGATCCATCCTAAGCATTATAAAAGAGAAGGAGGCCACCCTGCAGAGCAGAAGTGGATCCTTGGCTCGGCCAAATGCAATTAGCTGGCTGACTGATCTGCAGCGCGTGATCCTACATCACGAGAGAGCTTTTCTCGCCTCATCGCAAATTAACGCTAGCGCGCGAACGCGGTGTAGTCGCGCACCAGGCAAATAAGAAATTCCAACAGATATCGCGGGGAAATCCATTATTTTTCAGCGAGCCGTAACAAAAATGATGGCGGGGTGGACGAGGGGAGGAGTAGGAGTAGGAGGAGGAGAGGGAGGGACCGCGGAGACACACCGGGGCAAATTGACTCTTTGCAGCTTTTTGCTCGCAGCCCACGTAATTTAATTCGCAATTTATATCCGCCGAGTTCGGAATTATCGAGTGCGATTAACCGGCGAATGTTCACCTCTCTCGCGACGACTGCAGAGAGGGAAACACAGAGATAGAGAAACAGAGAGAGAGAGAGGGGTAGGGAGAGAGAGAGCTAAATTAAAGTGACTCTCGGGATCGATTTCAGGATTTGCGCGGAAAAGAGGGAGTCTGCTGGTGTTCGTAGGCGAAAAGCGCCGCGGGACTCGAGGCCCTCCGTCGCGGAACTTCTGGAGGCTCGCTGCTTGCCCTGGACTGTCTCGCAGCTTCTCCCTCTCCCTCTCTGTCTTTCTGGCTCTTGTGTATTTGCGCGCGGACGACGCGAGGACGCAAGGACGCCCGGAATTTAGATTGCTTATTAAGTGTCGAATAAATAAAAGCAAGCCGAGAGTGAGAGAGAGAGAGAGAGAGAGCCCGCAGAAAATTCCTCGCCAATTCCTTCGCCTCTTTTTTACAATTAAGAGAAGCTTATAAGTAATTATGAATTCAATTAGTATCAAGGAAAACGCACTTTTAATAAGTGACTTTATTATAGCCCTGCAGACTTCTCGTGGCGCGCGTGTATTCTCTACGTTTGCGCGGATAGAATGAGATCATTCGATATTTTTATTTTTCCTAGTACTTTATACTCTAATATCTTAATATTTGCAATTATGTGTGTGGTTGTAATATTGAATTTTACGTGAATTGCTATCGACCTGACCTTTCATATTATATAAAACCTGCTGATCAAATGCAGTTTTGTAATACCTAGAACTTTATTCATAGTAAATGTTTTTTAAATTCCAATTATTTTTAAATTTTCTCATGTAATCAGATTTACACCAAAAAAGATACAAAATTCTGACCTTGAAATTTAAATATTTAAATTTAGTTGAAAATATAAATTTCACTGTCATGATGAGAAGCGCTTTGGAAAGAAAGTTAAGCTACGTGAAATTACAAGCTTTCGTGCATTGAATTCGGTGTAGGCAGGGCTCCAGGACGCACGCAAAACCATTGTTTTGTTTCGTACGTAGCAAAGGGAATATCCGCAAATGGCTTTGTTATTCCGCGTATACCGACTGCATCCCTTCATTCGTTGTGGCGAATCCGCTGGACGCAATCGCGCGCGGCTGCGGCGGCTAGCTCCGAGGCTAATCCCAAAAAGTGGCTTTGTAATCGAAGTGTAAAAGAATGCGATACGCAATTTTACAAAGCTGTCGTTGCCATGTTGTGCTGCACTTTCAACCGAAATTGTTGTAGGTATAAATTTTTTGAAATTTGAAAAATTGGCTATTCTATAAAAGTATGAGAATAAATTTTCAAAAATACGCGTTCCCTTTTGAAATAGAACTTGAATGCTTTCGGGTTGCTTTTACTTTTACTATGTATTGAATTAATGATAGAAGTATATGTGCGCGAGACTCCACCAGCAACATACGTTACATAATACTAATATTACTTTGTGCAAGATTCATTAGAATTTATAATGGCATGTATTAGAGATAGAGCAGCTATCAGTACTGCATAAGTTGTGTCTTTGAGTTTAAGCCGATCGCGCCGTATTCGCTTTGCAGGTTGGCTGCATTTGCAGCTTCATTATTCAATGGAATACACACGCACACAACACACACATATATATATCTCTTAATAATTCAACCAACCGACAGTATAATGTTGCTTTAATCGATCCAAGTTCCCATCGAATCGTACAATATATGCAATTAGTGAGGCTTCAAATTCTAAATCCGCGAACACGATGAGAACAACGCTCTATAAATGTAAAATTACAAAACGACGCGGTTGGCTACAGAACCGTGTACACCCTATCTTTGCATACATCAGTTTTTAGTTGGCCAGCAGCGACCATAATAATAAAAGGTACATTAAGGGTAGAGAGAAGGGCGAATTGAGAAAGGTACCCCTCGTCCGTTTAAAACGGAGCATTTTGAAAAGTGCTCGTCGTGACCATAGGATATCAGGAGCGTGGGTGGGAGGAACGAGAGAGTCTGCAGCCTGCGAGCGATGCTCCGCGTCGGCGAAGGACGCTCGGCCGAGTCGCTATGCGCGCTGAGCTTTTGAACGAAATAATCGAGACATGAAATGCGCCTACACGAGCCCTTCCTGCGGGGAGAGTTTTGACGTTGCCCGATCCTTTGTTTCTCTCGCGGGCATATTCCTTAACGCGCGAAAGATAGCGTCCAGACGCGGAGAAAGAGAGCAAGAGAGAGAGAGAGAGTGGGAGGGAGTGCAGGGGGAACGGGGAAGAAAGCGGGAAGTTGCTCGCGCGCGAGCGAAAGGCTGCAGACGGCGGAGCTTTAAAGCTCTCGTCAGAGGCCCTGGCAGGTGTGCTTAAGCTGGACTTTCGGATTAGCGATGTTAGCTTTCAAGCCCGCGGTATTCTCTCTGCGTCTCTCTGCCCGAATGTGTTTCGCTGCTGCCGTGCGTAAGATAAAGCGCCACCACGTCTGTCTTCCGCTTCTATTACCTTTGAAAAACACCACTGTCGCTGCTGCTTTTTTTCACCTTCTCTACTGTTGCGCCCCGCCGAATGCAGCCAACTCCCTCCTGTGTATTATGTATATATCAATCTGCGCGTGGGGCATGAATTTTGAGGCAGAAGCTAAAAAATTTCTAAAAATTAGGGAAACTGTTTGAAATGCATAGGACTTGTATTTTTAAAAATGTTAAAAATAAGTTGGAGACTGTAAATTTTTATATTGCTTTTCGAGAATAGTTTGGAAGAACTGAAACCCACTTATCTTTTTAGATAGAAGTTTTGGAGAACAGGAATAGATCTTTTTGGAAATTTAGACCAGGAAATTAAAAATTGAATCCTAAGTCAATTAGAGAGCAAGAAATTTCTTCGTTAGATATTTTTAAGATTTTGTACTGATATAAGAGATTTTGTCTTTTATAATCTAAAAGAATTCTACCAGTTGATAATTTTATAGTCGAAATCACATCTTATTAAAATTCGAATGATGAAAAAATTCCATTGAAAAGGACTTTTAGAAAAAGACTGCGATTAATTATACTTTCTCCAAAGGCTCTCAAGCAATTTTGATTACGATAATTATTTAGTTTGCTGCAACCGGTATACACGGACAATAGAAGGTTTTCTTCGTAGTAAACGAGTAGGTACGGGAGCAAAAAGTTAAAGCAAACGGAGGAATCCGAGCTCGGGACAGTCGTAGTACGGTATACGGAACGAGAAAAGGCGTCTGTTTTTCGGGAGTTCCTTCGTTAATTTTAATTGCGACAGAGCAGAACGCTCTCGCGTTACTTCTTCTTCCTTATCTCGGAGAAGATTTCGAGGGTAGATATAAGTCGGAGGCCGCGTACCCTAGGCCAAACGCCGACTGTCGAGGAGAAAGTTTCCAAATGAAGAAGGCAGCCAACGTATTCTCGGCTGCTGCCGTTCAAGTGCCGCGAGAAAAGGCAACTCGGCAGTCTTCTTTCTTTCTATGGCCCCGTTCTTTGAAACTTGCCTCGGTCATCAATAAATAATAGTCTGTAGATAGTTATAAAATTAACAATTTGATATAGCTAGAATTTACGTTAACTAGGTTAATTATATCGAAGTCTCGGTGGAAAAAGATCTCAACTTTGCAGGTCAAAACGGTTCCATCTCACGAGCACATATTCTTCTTTCATGGGAATTATAGGTAGTTGTTGCTTGCAAGGATATCAAAGATCTTTTTGTCCATTTTGAGAGTAAATTAAGTTTTGAAATAAATTTGTTTTACAGAAAATTGCAGATAGAACCTTTTTTCACCAAGCCGAGGTGAATTATTGCAATTATCTGAATTATTTAAAGATATATTACGGTTTGTATTTTTACGGTTACTATTTTATAAATACTATTCGCGAGCGATTCCGCATGCAGTAAGGAGAAGTCGAATCGGTATAAGCCGAGAAGTTACGACGTTCAAAAAGTCTTCCTGCCGAGCGAGCTGCAGCGAATCTAATCTGCAGATCTTCGACAGCAGATGGTTCTTTAGCCTTGCTGTGCGCGCACACACGCCCGTCGTTTAGGCTAACGATAGGACGCGCTCGCAAAACGGTCTCCGGGAGTGCGAGTAACGCCGCAACGCGACGGCAACCCAAGACCCGGGGCGCGCGCGTTTAAGCCTTCGACTATACTGCGTCGCATGTGCGGTATCTCGCCGACTATGGCGGAGACTCCACGGCGCAGCGATACGAGCCTGCGAAGCTATTTATTCCGACGAGACGAGGGGAGAGAGAGAAAAAAAAAGGAAGGGAAAATGTAAAGCGGGAGAAAAAAGCTCTATGTGTACGCGCGCGAGACACTGCCTGGCGACGGCGTACACGTACGTGTGTGGGTGTGTGTGTGCGGAGGTGAAAAAGAGGGACAAAGTGGTGGAGCTGCTCGAGAGAGAGAGAGAGAGAGAGAAAGTGAAAGAGGGAGGGGCGACGCGGTGTGTACATGCACATGCGAACGCGAGAGAACGAGAGTACAAGGAGTTGAAAGAAGAGTGGAGCAGTGCTTTGGACGTCGCATTCTCTTTCTCCTTCTCGTTCTCTCTCTCTCTCTCTCTCTCGCGCTCTCTGGATACGTTGCGCGACTATTGTACGACTACGTTGCGACTCGTGTGCAGGCGACAGCAACGTACGACGGCGGAGCGCCGAAGGGTAGCTCGTAAATTTCTCCTTCGCCGCGGCCCGCCGGAACCCGATTCCCCGATCGGTATCGCCGCCACCGCCGCCGAGCCGCGCCGACTATTGCGACGACCAGTCCTGGCCACTGCCCTATTTCACCTGAGACTCGCCCCCCCCCCCCTCCTTACCCCTTCTCCCAATCGACTTGCAAATTTTATAGGGAAAAGCTTCGGACGCTCTTAAGTACCTAAATACCTCGCGAACCTTTTTTTCCTCTTCCTTCCCGGGATTAAGCTCCGCTTTTCGTGCGGCCCTGTAGCCGGGATCCCAACCTTCTTTCTCTCGCTTTTTGTCCTTTACTAGCCGCGAGCGTGTTTACGAATCGTTTCTTCTCTCTCTCTCTCTCTCTCTCTCTCTCTCTCTCTCGCAATCTTTCCCTTGATTAAGGTTTTCCTTCGATCGAGCGAACAACTGGTTAATCCGCGCAAGAAAAATATATTTGCTCGCGATTACGATGAATGTACAGTTAATGCTGGATTTGGTTATTCGCGTTTATTCACAGTTTGTTTACGGCTGTATCGAAACCGATACTTTTTTACAGAAAGAGAACTGTTTACGTTATTAGTGGAGATATATACGATTTATTTTTGATATACATGAACAATACACTCTTAAAATAGCGAAATATTACTCTTACTCTTACGTGTGTGCGAAATGATATTAAATCGTCCTATACCTTGCCTTATTATCCGAAACATATAAAAAATTATTTTTAATAACTGACAATGCGATTCCTTTCGAGGGTAACAAAAATAGTTTTGTTTTATAATTCAATAATAGTTCAATAATAACTTTTTTGTTCAATAATTCTTTTAAAATAACGAAGTTAGCCAGGAAATATATATATATCGTGATGATATTATTCGCGGCCGATATAACAAGGGATTTTTACAAAAAAAAATTTAAGTTCAATGTTAATTGTATATAAGTTAAAAGTGATACAGAATATATAATTCTTTATCAAATTGTAGAATAGGACTGATCAAGGGCCGCGTCTTATTTATACACTTTGTGTAAAGCAACATAATTGATTACATCATTCCAAAACAAATATGAACACACAATTTTTCGTTTAATTTCAATTATATATTGTACTTTAGCTGAAAATACTAATAACTGTTCATAAAGCGTATAGCTTACAGACTTCTGGTCCTTTGTATCGTCTCTACGGGTATAACCCTACCGAATTCGCTGAAAAGGTCGCATTACGTATTGGTCAAGCCTTGGACGTAAGAAACTAGTGCAGCCAAGGGGAGTGGCAGCACGCGTCGGGCCGATCGAACAGCGTATCCATATACGAGCTTCCGTACTTAGGGGGAGCAGACGGCATAATAATCTACGGAGATAAGAGAGCCTCGGAGAGTCGCACGCGTAGCTGCTCGCCGGAAGCAAGAAATAATACGCATTAGGCGAATGGCTCGCGGTGCGCCACCTCTGACTCGGCGTCCCCTTCTCGCCCTACACCCCTTCGCTTTGAGACTGGAGTCATTAGGAGATAGAGAGAGAGAGAGAGAGAGAGAGAGAGAGCCACGGCATCCGAAATGCGTGCGAGCATGTGGGCGTTTATCAATGATATAGTCGCGCCTTGTGAACACGTGCTCGTGCGGTATGAGAGAGAGTGAGACGGGGGGAGGAGGGGGAAGTGGTATCGACTGTGTATATATACGCGGCGGAGCTGTGCATGCGTCTGACATTATGCCCAGAGGCACGCGACTTTGCTGTGTTACGTAAATATGAAACAGCCTTGTGTCTGCATCGACTGTAGCTATACGTATATGTTTATATATATATATGTACTCCACGCAATATGCTAACCTTCTGTTACTAGTTTTTCGTCTAACCTTACTGCGGCTACGTTTCTGTACTTAATATGACTACGCTGTTGCTCACTGTATCTAATGTAAGTAATTTTGAAAAAGCACTTGCGATATTCTAGATTCGAAAACTTCGTATTTGCTTTTTCAACTTCTACATTGACCTAAACACAGCTATTATTTTATTATCTGCGATTTCGGCCGAGCAGATTAACAATGAAAAACCATTTTTCGTTTCAAATCGTATAGGACATACATTTAATTTTGTATAGGTCATTTGGAAATTTTCCAAAATAATTTTAATACGAGACTAGTAGATACGTTATGCGTTTAGTCAGGCTATGGATATTATATGAACTGCAAAATAAACCATCCTCATAATACAATAAAATTATGAGAATAAAGATACATCCACTCGCACATTCACATAATATACTCTAATACACACAAACAATCTATAAATTCGCCAAATGCAATAATCTAACGCAAATTCTTCGTTTATCTGTTCCAGGTACGAAAATACGAGCCATTCAAGTGTGTGTCAATGCGCGCGGGTCGTTGGACGGAGGGGTGCAAATCAAGCGAGGTATAGAAGGTATTATACACGCCGGGGCGATTATGCTCGGCTGCAGCGCAACGGGGAACATATTGCCACCTCTTCGCTTCGCTTCTCTTCTCTCCATTGCGCCGCCGCCGCGGTAGTCCATGCCAGTGTCGCGATCCACCGCAATTGTACCAGCTACCTATACCTATAATGCATAAGCACCTGCGAAATGGCAGATCAAAGTGCCCAGAATCAATCCCCATTTCCCGCCGTTATCGTATAATTAACGCTTGAGCCCACATAATCCGCGTCCGAGCAATTGTCATTTCTATATACGGCGGGATTGGCGAATAAAACATTTGAATTCTTTTTTTATCACCGGGCTCGGTGTTCTATCCTGTTATGCTGTGTAATCTTTGTTTTTTCGCGAAGTGAGATGGGATCGATGGAAATAATAATACTTGACATAAGAAATATTCTTCAAGTAAATTAAAATTAGATATAACCTTAGTAGTAATTGGCCTTTGCCGTTGATGAAACGATTTTTCTCCCAACATTTATTACCTATGATATTTATTCTGATTTTGATTTGACTTGTACAAATTTATATGAATGCAAAATATAAATTACAAATAATTTTCAAACTAGGTAGTAATTTTACTCAATCATAAACAAAAACTGTCTCTGCGCTGTTGCATCTTACGCAAATGCAGAGAATTCCGAGGTAATAATGATGAAGATATTCTTAGTGCTGATTATTTAGCCCTCTCATATTACGTGAAACATTGAGTACGTATACTAGGGGAAAGTAAATAGTTGGACGAACGAGCTGCTGAGAAAACAGAGAGAAAGCAGAACGAGAAGTAAGCTTTACTTGCTGACGATGGCACACGTGTCACTGGCAACAAAGTAGCGACGAGAGCATCCGCTCGTTAAATGTCTTTAAAAGTACGTTTTATCGACATGTAGCTTGCTTTTGTTACGTTGCCCCTTTTCTCTTCTGTCTTAAAGTGTTTACTTAACTCTGCTCCTTACGTGGAACCGTTAGCCCAGTAGTTTGCTCGAGTATAAAAACTGATCTGATATTTAACAAGATCTCAAAATCGTCTTAACGCGTGTCGCTTTATGGACACTATAACAATTTACTATATTCTTTCATGCTAAAATGAATAAACTAATTGGTTCTCTTAGACTATACTAATTACTTTCTATTTGGATTATCATTAGAACTATCATAATGCAATAAAAGTAAAAAAAATTGTTATTAAATTGATCCTTTTGAGCAACTGGAAACTCTAGTAAACTTATTCTACCTGAGCAGAGGGAGCAGGTGGCGAATAATTTTATTTACAACTTTTAATCATGGAATCGTAATCTTGAAAGCTGCAATATCTGCAAGTCAAACGTTCCCTCGGGTGATATATACGCCATGTCCGAGAGTTCCATCTAATTCCGTCGCATCATAATAAAGCTCGGATCTATTCTCTGATAAGTCGCACACACAGACGCCCACACAAGTAGTCACACGCACGGAGAAGGTTATAAAACGTTTTACATTGGCACTAAAAGAAACGTTAATCACGAGTACACCTGGAATAAGAGTATAGCTGACCGCGGTATACGTGGCTTAAGTACTCGCTTTTATGTAGCATAATCAAGTCTCCAACAGTAAAATTTGAATAGCCTCATGCATTGTATTTTCGCCAAGTTGTTATATATTCTTATGGAATACGACGCTCGTTGAAAGACGTAAAAAGCATTTTAGAGGCGGAATTACAGAAATTACGCACTAATCGTCTAGTTTTCTTAGTAAAGCGTATATGTTGTACAATTAAGTATACTGAATAAAAATTAAAAAAAAAACTTGAACAAACTGTTAAGTCCGAGTCGAGCTTGCGAACTAGATAAGCGCTTTTGTAAACTGACTTTTAACGAGCTATGGTGTCACCTGGCAAGTTGCACAATTGCGTTGTAAAAAGCGGCGCTAAAACGGAGCAAAGTAGTTATTGTGCTCTCCAAACAAGTATAAGAGTGGGGTAAAGATATAGTTTTATACGACAAAACCGTAATTTGAATTTTTTTCTTTTAGCGCGAATAGCCAAAAAAACACCACAAAAATAATGAATTTATAAAAACTACTAAAAGAAAAAGAAGAAAATTAGGATATTGATCCGAAGCAAGACTTGCAGGAACTTTGTTTTACTCTTTTCTTCGGTTAACACCGGTACAAACTATTACTCGCACCGCGCAACGACATCCAGTCGCGCGGTAATTTAAAAGCTCCGGCATTCTCGTCTATAGCACGGGAAAAAAGCAAGGAAAGTATAGAGAGGGAGGGGGAGCAGCGCCGCGATATCATAAGAATTCCAATGGCTTCGCGACGGAGCGCGGAGCAGCAGCTCGCAGACGAGCTGGGGAATGGGAGTCACGCAATTTTCCAGGAGGCTCACACACACACACACACACACACATGCACTGCCGTAATTTTCCCATCGACGTCCTTGGCGATGAGCCAGCACAAAGCCTAGAAGGAGCGAAGTCGCGCGCGCGCCCGAGCGACCGAGGCCCTTTCGTGCAGCGCAGAAATCCCGACTCGAGTGTGCAGTGCACCGCTATAGTCTCGACAGAGTTGGGCCACACTACTACTACGACGCGAACGCGCACCTCGATTCATAAAATCGCGCTACATGCATTCGCATGGGGCGCACGGCCGATCCGAGAATAAAGGGGGGAAGAGGAGCGCCGCCTCGGCCGCGCCAATATTTTTAGCGATTAAGCTGGAAAATTGAATCCCCCGCTTGGGCAGTTCTCGAGGCCCGTGCAGAGCTTCTCTCTCTTTCTCTCTCTCTCTCTCGGCCGGAAGCCGTCGTCCTCGGCCGTCCCCGGCTGCCCGCCGCTTTCGTTGGCCCTCCGCCAAAATACACGGTAACGCATCGCCGCCCGATTCGACGACTGTCAGCCTCTCCTCCTCCTACCTCGGAGTTCCCTGGGCTGCTGCTGCTGCTGGCCGCCGCCACCGACCGCGCCGCCGACGGCCCTCGCTTCCCGAAAACGCTCGCGCGCCTCTCTCCGACTGATCGGAGCCGATAAATATCGAAACACTTAGCCTCTGTTTTCACAGTGACTGCATTCGCGAGGGACTTGGATCTTTGTCTCTCTCACTCTCTCCTCGCTACTCGGTAACTGCCTCCGTCGCTCTCGACTATTTTACCAGCTATTTTTCCTTCCCAGCTTCTCTCTCTCTCTCTCTCGCAAAATTTATACGCCCCGAGAGCTGCCGGGCGACAAAAACGAAGGAAGCGAGCGAGGCTAAACAGGCGAATCTTTCCCCTCACAGGGGTAAGTGGCATAACATTTATTGCCAACTTTTGTACGAGAGGTTTAAATGTTATTTCCGTTTATAATTGTGATAATAATATTGTTGAGGAGTAATAAGTGCTTAACTGGCTCGAGGCTGTACTTTTGTCTTCTCGGCGAGATGTTCGTATGGCGCTGCTGGAGGTCGTTGGCCGACAAGACGCCAATCGATGCGGGGTCAGCTTTAATTTTTGACGAGGTCGTCTGCGGAGCAAGGATCCCAAAATAGAGCCTTGTGCGTTTTAGTTTACTCGGATGCAGAATCGTTTTACAAGAGCTGCGAATTGCGGTCGATTATATTCCCGCGTTAAAACGGCGTGCTTTATTTTATACATGTTTGAAATCTAGTTTTATTGTTTTTTACTAATATGTTTTTTAACATCATCATTTTACACGTAAGTAAAAAAAACTTGACAAATGAAAAGGAAATAAAGCATAATTATCTATCTTTTTATATGCTCATATCTCTATGAACTTTTCATGAAGCTTTCATTACTCGCTTTAATTATATATTATTAAATTATGTCCGTCAAAACTGTTGGAGCATCTTATTAAAGAGATTTAAAATAATATTCTTTCTAGGATGCAATAAATTTGACTTATAAAAACGCACACCTTTAGTTTTTCCTGAAATTATTCTTATTATTATTTCCAACGTTGATTTCCAAGAGCATATATTCGCGATTTTTCGTATGAAAATCTTAAATTCCAGGATATCACAGACGCAGCACTTTTTCCGTTAAAAATGCAAGGGAAGTAAAAGGGGATCGTTTTGCGAGAATTCCAGTTTTAATTCAACGTCAAGACTACGGGAAAAACGCACAACTTAAACTAATTACATAAAAAAGCAATCTACTATTAACCTACATTAAAACGTGCGTTAAAACCAGCTATATATAGTGCCTCACAAAAGGCGCTGAATAATAGTTGAACCTTTCTGAAAATAAAAACTGTGAACCGGTTGAGCAAATTTAAATCTCAGATTTTTAATATCGATAAAACTAAAAGAAAAGGTAAGGGAAGTGTCATCGCAGTGCAAAAGCAAATGTACTTGCATTTTAATAGAAGATCGATAAGGAAGTAGGAAGGAGGGTAGGACAAAGTCTCTTTTGAAAAGTTTATCGAGAACTTCTACTCCGTCAGAAGTAAACCTCGTCAACTGGGTCTCTCTCTCTCTCTTTTCCCCTCGTAGCGGAAGAACTCCCTCTTCGACGGGATTCCCACGTTTTCGTACCGGCTGCACCATCTCATTTGCATAATGCTGTTGGTACTTCCCTCGGCAGGCGCAGGACCCGGGAACCATTTAAGCTTGCGCCTTTACGCGAAAGTGAAATGACGTATAAACCGTGAAAACTCGAATGATAGAGTCAATTTAAAAAGAGACTATGGGAAAAGGGTTGAAAATACTACTTTCTCGAGTACCCGGAGGCATTTGCGCATTTCATCAATTGCTGTATACTTCTTCATACTCGCAAGATCAAACGATAAATTTTCTCTCTACGTCAGACTTTCGACGATGAAAGATGCAAACATTATTCTACGCAAAATATTTATCAAAGAAATTCTTTGCGATCGAGAATTTTTCGAGATGTACTGATTAGTTAAACATTAATAGTTCTATTGCTCTTACTATATAAAAATATTAGTGGAGAAGTGATGCAAAAACCTATTTCAATTAATAAAAAAAGCAGTATAAATAACTATAATAAAAAAAATATAATATTTGAAAGAAAAGAAGAATATAACTTTGAGCAATTAAAAAAATGACGTTTTTGCTAAATGAACATTTATAGATATATTTATAGATGTGCTTATGTAATTTGTAAACCTCTTTAATTCCAATAATATTTCCAAAATTGAAAGAGCTATCGAATTCCGAAAATTTGCGTGTTGTTACCATCGTAACGAGGTACCTTTGAAGTTCTGTGTTAATGCTGTTATCAAAGGATTTTCAATGAGCTACAACTTTGGCCGATTTAGTTAAATAAATTCGTAAAATTCAACATATGGGGTTTGATTCTCCTCATGCTTTATACAGGTAGTTAACAAAGTTAACTTGGTTTTCTGTCCAATTGTTACTGTTCTAAATATTGCTCTAGATAATAAATAATTTAGCAGTTACACTGGAAAATAATTCGGCTGCGTTAACCAAAATGTCCAGAAGTTTTTACCTCTACTCTCATGTAAATACTGCCCAGTTAAATCAGCCGTGGAGCAACAATCAATTTAACTTGCAGGCTCAGGAAGTTTTAACCTGACAGCAAGATAAAACTTCGGCAAAAACTGCCTAAGCAACACAGCTGATTCTACATAGTAGCACTAGTTCTATTACCATATAGTCCACCCAGACAATTTTAACCGAATCTTTTTTTAGTGTATATAGATCAATAACTTCCATCACTGCTTCAAACGTTTAATTCACCCTATAAATAAATGCAATTAATACATGTACATATTTTTGTCAAAGAAATTGAATATAAAAGAGATGCAGCCGTGTATCCGCCGTTTTAGAAATGAATATTAAAATATTGGTTTTGCAATTGATATTTTTCGTGTAAAATATTCCATAGGGTATATTGGAAAAGTATAACAGAGTGGGAGCGAATGGTTTTTGTATTGGAATAACGTGTGAGTGTAATGAAAATCGATAGTGGCACCAGTTCGCGCAGCGATCGTCAAATTTCACACGGACGCAGCAGCAGCAGCAGCAGCAGAACGTGAGACTTTGAATGACGGGCGCGGCGGCGCCTCTTTGCAATATGCATATACCCGAGGCCCGAACACGGGAATCCTCTTTGAGCGAGTAAATGATTCAGAACGTTGAACTGTCTTGGATGACTAATTAATGCGAAAGCAGATTGCTTCATCGTCTTATCGAGGGCCTTTTCGAAGTGATATTCGATCCCGTTTTCTTTCCGATCTCCCCCCCAGGTTAGGTTCGCGCTCCGCTTTAATTGGCGCGTTCGAGTGCGCGCTATATATAACTAAGCCGGTATAGCGCGGAAAAATGTCGGCGCTAAACAAACGGTAAATATGAAGTAACGTCCCGCTTATAAAAAGAGAGAGTGAGAGAGATGCGGAAGCTGGAGATAAAATGCGGAGCGAGTCGAGGAAAAATATTGGCTCCGCGGAAAAATACGGGGTCTCGGAGGTAGTCTAGGCGGAAAAATCCTGATCGAATATGCAGGGGTATATTTTTTGAAAGGCTCTCTGCCGGTAGCTGTCCATTTCTCAAATTGATTACCTCTTAAGCGGATTGCGCGAATCAATTCTTCCGCAAATACCGCGATGCGAAACAGAGACAGCCATAGTTTCGGAGAGAGAAGCGCGCCATTCGAGCAGCAGCAGCGGCAGCAGCGGCAGCAGCGGCAGCCGACGCTATAAACCAGAAGTTGTGAACAAATCAATGTGAGTGCATGGGGCGCGTCTATTTCATCCGGAGACGAAGCGGGAGGGAACTCATTTACTTTAACAACGCGAGCTCGGAAGCGGCGGCGGCGACGGCGGCGGCTACGGCGGCAGTGGCGGCAGCTGGAAACTATCAATCCGCCCGTCAATAAACGCAACTCACCAGAGACTTGAAATCCCTTCCGCGGCGGCCGCACACCGAAACCTTGCGCCTATTTCCTTTGTAATACACTCCCGGTCTTTCGATGTCGAGGCAAGCTATCAGCGTCGATGCGTATCTATGTGTACCGCTTCGCAACCGTAAGATATTCTCGCAGCTATAATCCCTTCTGGAACTTCTCTTTTGCTTCAGACCTGTCAGGCATAAAAATGCTATTCGCTCGAGGCTGAGATGCTGCGCGCGATACTTGCACACCCTGCTTTCGTATAATGAGGCGATAAAACCACTCGTATAGTGTGCATTGCTAATATATAGTAAATGTATATAACAAAATTATTCGTTGACCGTCAGTTCACGAATTACGAGGTTCACATTATGTAATTTCTCATCGCCATAGGAGTTTCGATAAAACTTGGTTACGTTAAAATCTGTATAACGAAAGAAATAAGTTTCTCTTTATATAATATAGACACACAATCTTATATATATATACGTATAATATATGGATAATAAAAGATGGGAAAGGGAAGAAGTTTTATCGAAACAAGCTGAACGCATTCAAAATTGGAATTTGTCGGAGCGCCGGAGCGATTTTAAAGCGAGATAGGAGATAATAGGGCCGGAGGTTGGTGAGCCTCTCGCTGATTCGAGGCAAATTAACATCATCCCTCCGGCGATAAGTGGCATAAACGGAATGCGTAATTCACATTTGTAATGCTCGGATATATTTATCCGGCTATCGGTGAGAAGGGATCTCCAGTCAGGGGTAGGGACAAAAAGCGAGGTATACATATATGGAGTATAGAGGGAGCGAGAGAGGATTCCCTCTAGTTTACGAGCGAAGCGGGGAGCTTGACAAGTCAGTTTATCGGTCCGATCCAAGCGCGCCGACTATCGAACGCGCACGTGGCTCCGAACTCTCGTAAGCGCGGCGGCATTGTCGAGAAGCAGATGCCGCCGTCGCCGTCGCCGCGCCTTTTCCCCTTTTTCCTCCCGTATATAACTCCACGCGCGCGATCCTTGACTAGAGCTCTGGGGAGTTTCTTGCTCGAAGCTGATGCTCTTTGCCGCGGTACCGCAGACTCGCGCGCAACGTCCGGAGCCCTCGCAGCAGCAAAAAGCACATCGAGCAAATCGATCTTGACACTTCCAAGAGGGCCGCTGACGTCTGTGCACGCAAAACTCGCACGCCGAGGGCTTTCTATATTTGCCCATCGCTCTTGCTCAACGACTTTTCGCCAATTATTTGGAAACGCTTCATAAATAGCTGGTATTCGAACGCTTCTTAAAACATTTGAAAATATTGTATATTCGGCACTGTCGCTGTGGCTGTTATTTTATGTATCAAAGTGGAATTAATCTCGGCCCTTTTGGTACCAGATATTCGAATCAAATATTCCCTTTGATCACAGATAAATGCAATTCGCGTGAAACTAAATACTCGATATATATGCATATGCAAGGTAAAAAGCGCGAGCACTTCATGATGAGTACACTCGTATTTTTGACGCTTAGGCCGCGACAGAGTCGGGCTCGATTTCAATCGCGCATTCATTAAGCACATGGCGAGCGCGCATGCGCAATCCTTTAAGAGGATTGCCAGTCGAGAAGAAGGAAAAATGAGGAATAAAGGCGACGTTCCGTGCGCGCTCGTTCGTTACAAGAGAGCCGGGCGCGCGGCTGGTTAAGAATTCCCTGTGGTCCTGGCGCCGTCGCGCGAGCTCTCGCTCGGACGCGGACAATCAGCTGGAATTAATTATTGCCCGAGCTCTTTTAGAGGATTTGAAGGGAAGTCAGCTTGGGTACACCGGTCGACAGGTTTTGAACTCTACCCTCTGCGGACTAGACTCTATCCCAGATCGAAAGGATCACGCTGACAAAAGGGAATATTAGATGAAAAGTCAAATTTGATGTATATATAAGTGCACAGTAGGAAAAGAGTTGAAAGAGAAATAATAATAGATGAACCGGGACGTTGTCAAAAAGACAAGGAAAAACGTTGAATGTATAAGCGGGCGTTATTTCTTATGGGTAGGATTGAAATTTATTGTAAAAAATACAGTAGGCTTTTGTGGCTTTAAATAAGTGAATTCGCGCGAGCGTGAAAGGTAAAGCATCAAAACTCGATATGCCGGAGAGTTATGTGACTGCATTTTTCAGCACACGCGTTATTAGAATTGTGGAAGGAAAGCGAAAGAAGAAAAGCCCGCCCCCTCCTCCCGCCCCGTGGAGGGAAGTCTGTTCCGTGGGGTCGGGTGGGCTCTTCTCACGCGACAATAGATTTCGTTTTCGCTGCTGATGCTAGACGTCCTCTCTCTCTCTCTCTCTCTCTCTCCCATAATTCGATGTCGCAGACGAGTAAATGGCTGGTTATTTTCGCTTGGCTTGGGAAAATACTCCCAGTACTGAAATATAGGCGATAATAATGTTGCCAGCCACTCTGTGTTCTCTTTTCTTTCGACAAATAAACGTTATACTTTACTATACTTGCACTGTTATTCACGGTAAATTTAAGTTTATATTTATTATTTCGCGTTTCTATTATAAATTAAATTTCTTACAGTTTTAATTTGCAGGCTTTCAGGGAAAAAAAAAACAAAAATTACTTGTTAGTTGAGAAATTTGCACAATATTACTCCTCTCTTGAATTATTTTTATACTTTAAAAATAAGTTAAATATTTTAAAGCAAGCAGCACAGCGAGTAAATAAATGATTTTTCTATACTTGTTTTACGAAACTATTCCGCAGTGGGTGGTTCTATTGACATTTAGCTATTGCCTACTCTATTAGAAAGCCGCATAATCACTCGTCATATTTCACGAGGAAATCAGAGCTAAGTTAAGATCGAGCGGTTGAAATTAACAGAGCGCAAAAGTTGATAGAGCCTCCGGTGCAGCTCTTAGCATACACAGACATACGAACACATACACGCACACGAATGATTCTCATCAGCGTTCAGGGACGGCTTGGTTAAAGGTGATAAATCGTCTCGAAATCCGCTAATGATCGGGGAGAAGAGCATTTTCTCATCGCGACAAGGTCCCAGAGCGGTGAGAAATTATCATTTAGCCGCGGCACGCGAATCCCTATTTAGTCGGAGGCGTGCGCGAGCGCCGCGCGCCACCCAGACGATTTACGAGACTTTCTACGGAGCGCGGAGAGCCGCGCGCTTTCTCTCTCGGCTAATCCAGTCGCGCGCACGGCAGCAGCAGCCGGTGCCTCGAGCGCAGAGCGAAAATTTGCGACCGGCACCAGCGCAGCCTCGAGGAATCGCGTCTAATCCCTGTATGCGGGTGGCACGCGGGAATAAGGGACGCGCGCTTCCTTTCCTAGACCCGCGTACAGTGCCTGTATACGCGCTAGTGCACACCTTACACCTGTCGCCGCGAGAAATGCGCACTCCGTTATATGCACGTCATGGTATTTATACGGCGCGATGCACCGCACTCGGATTACGCGACATATATGCTTGGGTTTGTTCGTCTACGACTCAACTTTCCTCTCTCTCTCGCCTACTCGTTTCGTCGTGTTGACGATATCAAAAAATTGACAAAAAACACTCCGTATAGTCGGTATTCTTCGTAACCTTAAAAACACTTTTTTCCGAGATCATCGGAGATTGGAGTGAAGCTGCCGCACTCCGATTGCCGCTCGGTAACGTGACGACGACGAACCCAACTGGAAGGGTCATTTTAGACCCGTAATTTCGACAACGACGATGAATTATAAATATTTCTAATATTTATTACGAAAGGATAAAAATATTGTCGCTAACCAAAAACGACTATTTCGATTTATTTTTATCCCGTCTACAAGAATATGGCAGAAATATTCACTAAAAAATTTTTTTTCGGAAAATAAATTTTGTATCTTTTGGACCAAAAATTTTACATTAATCTTGCTATACCATTGAATTCTTATTACAACTTAACGTCGAACGAGACCTGCCGCACTTTTATTTTTCTATCCAGTTACAATAAACTTAATTCAAAAGTGGTGCGTGCTAAGTGTGTCACGCGGTATATATCTGTGAGCACACCTCAAATTATTAAGCAGCGAAAATATTAGTATGCACGGGAGGATGCTATACCTATTAACACTAATATATATTTATAAATATTCGTTATCGATACATTTTTTGATATTATATCGCAGGATTCTTTGATAATTGTCAAAAACTTCTAAATTACAGCATTGCCGTCGAAAGTTATTTAATAAATATTGAAAATCTATATACTGGGAAAGGAGGAGCTCGTAGACGCGTTCATAAAGTTGCGAAAATTCATTTAAGCCATAAAGATCATTTTTAAAGAGCCGTGCGTATATTTCACGGGGAAAATTGGGGGAAAAAAAATTCAGCGGCACGTGACGTGCGCGCGGGCAAAGAAGTAAATTCCCGGCTATTTTTCACCGATCTTTAGCAGCCGGAGTGCCGAAAATGAGCGTTCGAGAGGAGAAAGAGTGAGAGAGAGAAGCAGCTGCGGCATGGACCAGGCATAACAAATGACGCTGCGCGCAGTGCGTGCGCTAGAGCTGGCTCCCGGTACAGCTCAAGCCAGCCTACTTTTCAATTCGGCACCGAGAGTCAATAAGTGTCGAGGGATGATCTACAGTGCCGCGCCTGCTTTTAATAAGACAGGACGAAGGGCCGTGGAGTCGTGCGGGGCCGGGATGGAATCTGCCCATAGGAAACTGCCAGGGATTCGTGCTCGTTTAAAGAAGTCGCCCTTTTCACTCCGCTCTGACCTACGTCTTTATATTCCTTTTATTTCGCTCGCCCAAACCGCCTCACGAGAATGACTAAATTTCCTTTTAATAATGTACAAGCTGTACACCGACGAGCTCGTGAATTATTCAACCCAACAAACTACGGGGAGTTCAGCAATGCATCCTCTTAAATTCGACTTAGTTATTTAATGCGTCTAGACTTTAGATTAGTATTGTGTTCATTATATATATTTTTTCTCGTTGTGCAACTCGACCTATTAAATTAGCGGTATATAAATATATATATGTGATTTGCAATATTTGTTACTTTTGATTTAATTCAGTCGGTTCAATGCTACTGATACAATTTTGTTTTTAATATAAAATAAGAAAATGTAATAATTTCTAATAAGATAACTTTAATCAATCGTTGAAAGCATTAAGTGATTTATCAGTTTCAGCCAATAAAAGATGTTGAATAAGTTAATATAAATCATCGGAAAAGAAACTTCCGAGCAAGTGCAGCAGTTTAGAAAAATTTATGCTCCGTAATCATAAAGATTCTCGCTCCTTCAAATAAATCCTTCATCTCCTCGTAGATGAGCTGACTCTACATAAAAAGGTGCTCTCGACAAAGTATATAATATGCGAAATCCTAAAAGATAAAATTATACGTAAAGCGTCGAGCGTCTTCGCACCCGCCGCGTGTTTTCCACGCGGTGCAGCTGTTGTCGCGAAAAAGAAGTCGCTAGCACCGATTCGATTCGCAGCGATAAAGCCCTCCTGCCCGCGGACTTGTGCGACGAATCTCGCTCAAAGTGTCAAGACGCGAAATTATCTACGACTTCCGGCATATATATATATATAGAGAGAGAGAGAGAGAGAGAGAGAGAGAGAGAGCAGGCGACAACTCGACGAATTGCATCAGCTGGTCCGAACATAAAGTACACAAGCTATACGAAAGAAGCGTCAACAGTCGTTAAAGCGCCGCGGCAGCCGAGGCTTCTGCACGGGGCACGTACCACAGAGGAGATAGACACTTGGTGGCGCTCGAGCGAGTGAGCGAGCTGTGTGTGCGTAGAAAAATAAAGAGACCGAGCTACACAACCTGAGCGCGCTTTACAGCCACTTTGCTTAATCCTCGATGTTTGCATATTTTTAAATTTTAACGCTCTTTGACGCGTTTCGTGCGCGGGGAAACTGCTGACGCCTCGCTTTTATATGCGCCCGCGCGTGCGGCAGTTTCGATTTTATTGTGATTAATTTATTATTTATGCGCAAGATGTATACATGTCGTTTGAAAAAGCACACAAATGCACGGGGAAAGTATAGCAGCTGAAGCAATTACGGGAAACAATAAAAGCGGCTATTGTAGTAAATGTCGGTGTTATACCGTCTATATTATATTAATTGGAAATATGCGCATATCGATTTGCATTCATGAATGTGCATAAGAGAAGTATTCAAACATCGATGGTTCAAGTATAGCTGTACGGGATGCGATGACACAATCGATATAATGCGCGTACCGTATAGCTTTCGAAACTCGGCGGTAAACTCTGTTCCCAATGGTAAATAGAAAAGAAGAAATTAGTTTTAAGTAAAATATGGTTGTCCACCCCCTTTTTCGCTTTCGCTCTCACTTTTCCAAGCAAACAACTTTTCAAGACGATCGAACCGATCCGAATATATATAGAAGCGTCCGTCCATAGAGTCTCCGCGCAGCTGCCCCTACGCGGCTACATCGAACGTTTTTCTCCCGGATAACAAAGTTAACACGTATCAGGTTCTTGGACGACGGACAAAATGCGAAGGAGGCGGCAGTGTATCGGATGTAGTCCACTTTAAGTTCTGGCGCTGCGGTTTTCCTCTAATTCACCCTAAAGCCTCTCGGCTAGCGATGTTTCGCAATCCCTATCCTCGGCGGCGGCATTTTACTCGCTCTCTCTCTCTCTCTCTCAGCGCCAATCGCCCCCCGGGAACTGTCAAACTTTCCAAATGATTCTCCCTTTTTTTCCCTCCGTCGTGGCGTCGGTGGCGGCAGCAGCAGCAGGAAGGCACGAGGCAGGCGTCGAGGAAAAGTGCGACGGGAAGCGGCGAAGGCGTGGCGGCGCCCATCTCCCGCGCGCGATTACCGCCAGCTCCGAGCTGCGCCCATACAACGTCCGTGGCACTTTGGCGTTTTAACGAGACGTTTTCCGTCTGGCTTGATCTACGCTTAGATATTTTTTTCATCGTACACTCGACCCCTCCGAGTATCTCTCTTAGCGTCTTGCTGTAGTTGCGCGGCGGGATACAGGCTGCGGGCGAGCATATTTTTCCCGAAATTTGTCCGCGGTGTATTATCTCCGTCGCGAGATCTACCCCTCGATGCTCCGAGCCTACCGGAGCTCTTCCGACCCAGGCCCTGTGTGCGCGACCCGAGCAAACGTTTATGCGACTCTCTCTCTCTCTCTCTCTCTCTCTCTCTCTGCGCCTCTTACCCTATACCCCTGCTAAAGCAGACTCGTCATCGTTGTCGCGACAGTTACGCGCTCGTTCGCTTAAGTGCTCCAGCGCAATATCTTGACGACTGGCGCGGCGAACTGCTGCAGCCTCTTTATTTTTTCCAATTTCGCGCTTGACTTCGCACTTTCTCTCGACGATGAGAATACTTTTTATAAGAGTTCAAAATTAAGAAAACTTTTGTGCGAGTTTTATCGGTTGAAATAATTGGACGGTGATCGCAATTGCGCCCTAATCAATAATTAACCGCTATCTTTTTTCTTCTTTTATTTTGTTATATTTTTAAAAGTCGCAGTTTTAAATAAATGCAATAGTACAATTTCTTTAAGTCTAGAAAAATAAAATTAGTAGAAGAAATGAGAAAAATATCTCGTTCAAAACGATCCAGACGGTTCTTGTGGATTTATAATAAGAGAAGAGAAAATTTATCAGTTAATAAAAAGATCTATCACGCTTTCGTTTCAACTTTAAATCTTTATATAATACTAATTACCTACCCATATAACACCAAAATATAATCTAAAATGACGTGTACACAACAAGCTACAATTTTCATCTACAACTTTGATAGGACGTCGTGCAAAGTATATATCGAGTATGGGGAATCCAGAATAGCATGTACCGCCACGAAATACACGCGCCAAGTCAGCCCTTATAGGGTAGAGCGGAGAGTAAGTGGAGATTTGCCATCTCGAGGAAAAGAGGAGAGCCGCAGAAGGTTTGGAGTTCTTGGCACCCCCCAAATTTCTCTATAGCGAAAATCGTGTCAGCGCGTAACTCCGAAGGGGGGTAAAAATGCTCGCCGGCGATGTCAGTCAGAGGGGTGGGCTTTTGGTATCAACTATGATGCACTATACGCACCGGATTGATCCATCAATGAGCCAATTATGTACTTAGCATGATAAAATATTACTTCGGCGGACAGATCATTATTTATAATGATTTATCTTTCTGTCTAATAGTCTGATAAAACTGAAGGGCGCGTTATGGATGTTTTATTAATAGCTTTTTTTTTCTGTTCGTTTCGCTTTAGTCATAATGTAGCGCTGTGTTCCTCGATTTAAATATAGCAGATTACTTTTAAACTCTTTAATTGGATGCTTGAATTTAATAATTTATTCATGCATAAGTAAATATTAAATATTACGATACAAGTAATCATAAAACTAAAAACTCGTGTCAGTCTTGTAATTTAATACGAGACTAAAAATACTTTGATGCAAATCGAAGTATTCATAGTCTCGTATTAAATTAGCATTAAAGTATTATAAATTGTGAAAATTTGATCGACCTATCTGTCGCAGTACTTTTTTTCTGGCTTTCCTTTCACGCAGCCAACGTATATAGCCAACTCACATGGTACGTGACTGCATTCCCAATGGTTCGGCAGTGCTAAGCATCTTTCCTTCTCTTTACTTTTCATTGTTCCTTCGCTCGCTTACCCGCTGAATTACTTAATTTTTCACAGTCGATACGATATTATTTTATTTCTGGCACTCGCCGACAAATAAAAAAACTAGTTGGATCGCTGACAAACGCGTGAGTTCGCGATATAAAAAAAGAAAGAGAGAGAGAGAAACACTTGCATGTTTTAATTACAGTTTATACGTGTGTACTCGCTGCACGCGAGCGAATAAAACGAGAAATATACTTTTCTTTTTTATGGCGGTAGAGGCAAATACCGCAATTTTTTGTACGCGATTGACCGCCGCGGTGTACTGCAATGTTTGAGTAATTGATTATAACCGCGAGCTCGAAAATTGGAATTGTTCGTTCTGCCCCATGATTACCTCAATTTTTAACTTTATTGCTCTGCGCAGCCACACGCTCCAGGCGGAGCAATTTTTACATTTATATCCTTATAGCCATTTTATTTCTCCCTCGTGTTTCGCCAATTGCATCTTGCACCGCTCGTCCGCGAATTATTTTCGCATAACAAACCCTTAATGAACCCATTACAACATAATTTGCGCACGACTAACTTGGTTCGAGCGAACGCACATAAAAATATTGTAAAATGTTTGCTTTGGCAAAAACATTTTTTTTTCTTAATTTGGTCGAGTGTCGCGACGTCGCTGGAAGAGCCGCGCGCGGCTTTAGCTGTGTAACTGTGGGCGGGAGAGTGTCGGGAAGGGCTGGGCCAAAGGCTTAGGCGAAATGTGGAAATTTCGCCAAGGGGAATTTCTGCACTTTGTTAACGTAAGAAGTAAAAACATTCATCATGGAGAGGGCAGACCATCCCGTAGGAAGCACTAAAGCCGTATTATGGCGGATGTTGCTACATATTAAGGCGTCCTTTCGTTACTGCGCTGTAGGCCTTATGTACGCCCCGAGCGCGCGCGCGACGACGACCTCCGCAGGGGAGCCTGGCGAGTAAGGATTGTCGCGTACCACCGGCTGATTTAATCACCAGCCGGTGGCTTGCAATTAATATTAATCCACGCACACGCGTACCGTTTCGCTCTTTCATTCTGCTCTCTCTCTCTCTCTCTCTCTCTCTCTCTCTCTCTTTCTTGCTCATTGTGCGCAGACGCCGAGGAAAAAGAGTTGGCAAGTGCAATGCCCTATTAGTTATAACGGCACTCGCTCTTTCACTTCCTTTTCCGCACTAAATCCTTTAATCCTATACTCCTTATCAAGCGTATATACGGTGTAACGAGCAAGTGCAAGAAAAACGATATATACATATATATATATATATATATATATATTTAATCCGAATCGATTTTCATTTTCCGCCGTGCTATAGGATATACAAATAGGTATATCCTTTAAATTAATTAAAAGGAGTTCATTATTTAAAGATAATTATAATCCTGCTTCAGAATGGAGTGAATGACTTTTCCTGTACAATAAATATATAATGTTCGTTTATGAATATTTTATACAGAAATATTCGCAAATGAATTCATAATGTGATAATATAAAATAATAAATGAAAGAAAAATAAATAAATATACCGTACAATTTAAATTTTTAGACGTTTCGATTAATTATATAAGCCAAAGATGAATTTTCGAATGTAAATTTGAATATTATAGGTCGTAGTTAGCGAATATATCAATGCATTGTCCCAGAAACTGTTGCATCACATCTTTTGCAAAATTTTAAATTTATTGGAAATACATGTCTAGAAAAAAGCTTTTGCATTGCGCTTAGACAGCTAAATTTACATATTTCCCATAATTAAATCGCATCTCGTGTTCGTACACGAAATCCATGAATGAGAACAACTAATCCGATACAAATTAGCTGATCCTCCGAACTAAAGCACCTCGTCGATCTTCATTCTATAACGAAGCAGCATTACAGGTATCGATAATTATACCCATCGTCTATTTGCGCGCGTGCGGCTTCGCAAAGCCATCGAAAAGTCGATATCAAAGTTTCAGCGGTATATACGCATTGGTCAGAAACTAATGAAAGCTTTGTTCATGCGGGCCGCCGAGTCTATGGGCGGTACATCGACTCGCTGGGATATCACTTGCAGGATAGCTATAGCGCTCGGCTGCAACACAGTTGGCATTGTATATCGCAGCGATAAAAAAAAGGAGGAGGAGGAGGTGGAGAGGTAAAAAAGAGCTCGAACGCAAATGGCCGGGATCTGCGGGGCTCTCACGGGCAAAAGAAAGAACCGCGTGGACAGAGATGGAAACAAAACGGAATGGGGGTGGGGGGTCAGAGCCGCGCACCGCTGCTGCTGCTGCTGCCATAGATTATCCGCGCGCGCTCGGAAATAATCGTTTTTGCGTGAAAAATGTCCGGAGGGCCTCTTTGATATAGCTCCGCAGCTGGAATTTAAAACGGATCGCGATTGAATCGTCGGCCGCCGCCACTCGAACGCTCAACGAGAGTTTTTTCTTTCTTCTTTTTTTTTTTCATAGCCAATCGGATTAGATCGACCGAGTTCATGAATAAAAGTGTAATTTTTCAGATTGCCTTTGCGCCACCCATTGAACTGCGTATTCCGTAAGCTACGAGTGAGTGTATATATAGCTATATGGATGTCGCGGCGGTGCTTGAAATGCACGCCCCGGGAGAGAGAGAGAGAGAGAGTGGAAAGCAAAAGCGATACGGCGATCCAGGCGCGATAAAGGAAAGCGAAAGCGAAAGCGAAAATGAAAGAAGGAACGGGAGAAAGGGAAGGAGCGAGAAATGCCGCCGAAAGCGATAAGCCGCGCGATCTTATCGCGAATTTCCATTTAGCCTCGATTTCATTCCGAGCCAACTTTTTTCTCTCCCCGTGTATAGCGCTCGAACGGAGGCGAGACACTGCAGGAATCCCGCGCGCGCCCGACCGATGTAACTTGCCGCCTTGTACACCGCTCCTGAAAAGCGAATAAGAAAAGTCTCCGAGCTGCTTTTTTAACCAGGCTTTCTCTCTCTCTCTCTCTCTCTCTCTCTGAACTTGCTTTAATGTCGATCACGCTTGTAGTACACTCGAAACTTACCCGAATCTTTTCAGTTTTTCCTTTTTTTTTCATTTTGCTCCCTTGTGTAACGCTGAGGTAATGCATTTCCAAGTTTTCACAAACACTGGCCCGTAATACTTACTTCTATGCAAATGGCTTTGTGTAATAGGATCGTGTTGCGAAACCTTTCCATTTCAATATGCAAATCATTTTATATACTGAATCGGAAAAAAGATGGAAAACTCGAGTAGTTCCAATAGCATTGTGATGGACAAATAAATATTTCATAAATACTATTGATTTATTGACTGAATGATATATATGAAAAGTGTTGAAAAATATAAAGGCTCTCGAACCTAATGCAAACAGCAAAGGAGGATTTTAAAATATTATCAGCGCCTCAAATGTGCGCTAATATTTCATTAAGCTCGATCAACTGTGGATCTATAGCCCCTCATGCTCCCCCCCCCCCCCCCCCCC
>UELU01138772.1:35855-59558 GCA_900490025.1 Megastigmus dorsalis
CCCCCCCATGGACTTCAACAATGGCATGAATTTTTCAGGCATCCTCCATATATATATATAGCGGTCTGCATAATTCATGGACGCAGACGAATATAAAACTTGAATGCGCGGCGGCGGTGGGTCTCGATTTGTGCTGAGCAATTTGACGAGATTATCGGTTGAAATAGGAAATCCGCACGCATTATTTATACGATGACCCGTAGTGCTGGGGCTGGCTCGCGGTGACGCCAAAAAAAAAAAACCTGCATTTATATATGGCGTTGCATAAATATTTTTTTGGAAAATCTCGCGGCGTAATCCCTGAATATTGCCGTCCGAATGGTAAAAACTGTACACGGTCGAGCTGCCGGACCGCGAGCCGCCAACTATACACTTCCGCTGCGCGGCGTAAACTTTTATATCTTTTTTTATATGTGCGTTTTTTTTTGACCTCTGCCACGCTCGCCATATAAGCGCTTAGATTTACAAAATGCCATCAATTGTGCTGCATTTTACCATATACGCGCGATTTGTTTCTTTCGCAATTCAAACTATATTTTATTGCGACTAATTCTATTTGAATTGCAATTGCAGAAATGGAAATCCTTTGTATAAATTGTTATACCGTTAAACTAAGCAAATATTTAAATAGGATATAAATATAATAGGATCTATTTTATCGACTAAATTTGCTTCTAATTGTGTTCTGCTCGAATCTAAGGATCGAATAATTCAAGCATTTATTCGATGTTCATCATAATCAAAAAATAAGCATAAAGATTAATATTTCTGAGTTCATCAACGTAAGTTACCATTGCATTACAATATATTATTCTGCAACCGAGAAAAGCACTGCGAATCGATAAACGCATATATAACGGAATGCAGATATCGACTGTGGGAGATTTCGATTAAGCCGCGACGACAGGCAGCGCCTCTTTTCTCAGCCGCTCGACTGCGGTTCCCACGCACACAGTTAAGGCGCGACTCCAAAGCCTCGCATTTCTTTTGAATCGATATATGGCGCTTCGTCGAATAGGAGCTATTCGGACTCGCCGTAAAATCGACTGCTCTCTCGGTGCTCGCCGCGAGCCTCGGTCCCGAAGCTCTCCCAAAGCTAAGCGTATACGCCGAGTCGAAGGTATACGCGTAAGCTCCCGACGACTACGACGAGGCTGAGCCGGGAAAGTATTGGGCCGAGGTGCTATAGAGCGAAGGAGTGTGTGTGCGTGTGTGTGAGAGAGAGGGAGAAGAGAAAAGAGGAAGCAAAGGGAGGCTCGAGTTGTGCGCGCGTGTGTCGATCAAAGTAGCTCCTGTGCGCTCGATTTACGAGGTACGCGCGCGCGAGCTGAGGAGGGTTCACAGGCGAATGTGGGCTAAACTTCGCCTTCTGTCGCGTAGACGGGTTTACGTCCGGCATTAAAGTTTTATGGGGGCGCGCGGGACGCAGCCTCTCTCTCTCTCGCTCGCTCGCTCCCTTCGTACATACGGCTTGTCTCACCCTCCCGGCGAGCGCCCAAGAAAAGACCCGCGCGCGTGCGACGTTATTTGAATGCACTTCATTGATTATTAAAGCGCTGCTCTCTCGCGCGCACTCTGGCTGATAAGGCGCGTCGGCGGTGGCTGCGCCTCGAGTCATTCGGCTGTTGGACGTCATCGTCACCGGCGGGGCTGCCGCGCCGCAATCTCGTTGCTTTTGCTCGTGGAAAAATCCTGCTTCGCCTTGTTTTTCCTTCCGCGTCGGGCTCGACGCTGTACCGTTTCGGGGAAATATCGCGATGAACGCTTTATCGCCGGTATAAAACATGAGCTGCGGAATCGCAAACGATATAAAAAAAATAACATTTTACAAGTATACATAATTAATTTGTTCGATCGTATTTTTAACATGAAAATTTTCTATGTATAGAGCGAATGAACGAGTAAATACTCGTTTGACAAAAATTTTTTAAAATAATACCGGCGCGGTCATTATCCTCGCTCGCCTGCACACATACGACGAAAGAACGAAAACAAATTATTATACGGCAGCGCTCAGCAGAGCTTCACAATAAAACAAGTATATTGGGATTTATAGTAATATTTTCATTTAAACATCCCTGTGTAAAAAACGGGATACATTATCAGACATTCATGACTGTATTTTAATTAAAACAGCTGAAAGTTAATGACTTTTATTCTTTTATTCATGCCGCGGGCTTTCGCGTGTATATCCTTGTCCACGGCGAAAAAGAAAAAAGAAAAATATACGAGTTACGCGCAGTGCAATTTTATAACTCACCCGCCTCGCTGCCCTTTCTATCCGCCTTTATTTCCGTGCACTCGGGCGCATTCCATTCCAGCTTATAAATTATTAATCGTATTTCCAAAACTATTATCATTTACATTTTCTGTCGACGGAGCATCTATGCAGATTCCTAATATACATTAACGTGTATAAACAAAAGAAAAATCGTCAAGACCTTCGGAGCAATGAGTACATTGTAGATTGTAGAGGGAAAAATCCTCGAAGCTCGCGTCTGTCGTAGGTCGCGTCAGTTACGCGAAGCATCGAAAAGCTCGTTGCGGAAACGAGTGACACGTTGGGGTTCGAGACGAGGCATCGCGCGCCGTTGGCAATAAAGCACACACTCGAGGAGAAGCCGAACGTGCAGTTCAGCAGCAGCGACAAGTCAATTAAGCCTCTTGCCAATACACCTCTATACGTATATACCTGTTGAAGTTAGCGATATAGGCAGCTTCCATTCTTCCTCGCTCCTCCCGCGGGCAGCTTTCGCGAGTGCACACGAGAGAATGCACGCGTATAGACGCGCGGGTGACTCGACGTATATAGACGACTGCACACAGCCGCTTTTCGCTTTTCCACAGACCGGCTTGTTTATTTCTCTGGCGCGGAAAGGGAGACTCTCTGCAGCGACGCGTGGAGTTGCTTTAAATATATCGAGTGGAAGGATATATATATATATTTGACAAGTTCTCGTGGCGGGCACTGGTACTGCCTGTTACCTTGTATACACCGTGCGCAGTTTGCCTGCCTAAGCGGCCCGCGGCCGTTTCTACTCTCAACGCGACCCGATATGGTACAGTAAAGTAGACTTTGGTAACTGCTTTTTTTTTTGTTACTTACCGTTTATCATTTTATATATACGTAAAGATTGATGAGCATGTCAAATGCTATTAAAAAATCTTCATAAACATTATTTTTTACTTCCGTTCCATAAAATAGTCTCTTGAATTTCAGCAATACAGAAAACTAAGCTGCTCGCAAGCTCTTGCCCCAGAAGTTCATCAAAGGAATTAAAACCGCGTTTATACGAATTGTTAAATATAAGACACGCGCGACCAGGGCTGCGCGCGACTAGCGTGACGAAACTTGACGCGCGTACTCGCGTCTCTTTGTATAATACGCACGGACCCGAAGAAATTTTAATCATGCACACAACACACTGGTGAGCGCATGCAACTTTTTCTACGGCGGGCGTCTCTTTATATGCATGAATATGCAAAAGGGTGTGAAAACTGCCGAGAGAGAGAGAGAGACGCGTAGTGGTCAAGGAATAACAATATGGTAAGCGACTGCGTGCGCGAATGCCAGCGAGAGGGAAAGTGAGCGAGAGAGAGAGAGAGAGGAAGAAGAGTAATTTTTTATACCGTATACACTGTATACCGGCCAAACACACACACACCCGCACTCACACCGGCTGAGCCGAGACCGCGGGCGGAATGCTTTCGAAGCTCGCTGATTATTTTAGGAGCTGCGGCTGCATCCACCTGCCCACACTCCGCGAACGAGAGAGTCCCTTTATATACACGCCGTCGCACACCTCTTTCATTTCCTTGGGATCCCTCTCGGCTTCTCCGAGCGCGTCTCGTTTCTCTTCTTCTTTATACGCCGCGAGGGCAGAAAGGAAAAAAGAAAAAGCCGGAACTAGAGAGCGAGTCGACGGCGGTGACTACGTGCGGCGCATGCCCGCGTGCTAAATTGTGTATTTTCATCGCTATCGGCGTAATGTATGCCTTTTGCTATCGGCAACTCGCGCGGCGCTTATTAGGGAACATATCTATGGCGATGTGGTCTCGCAGCGCTATGCGTGTCTCGACTCAATGAAACCTACACTATATGCAGCCGCTTATCTGCTTCTCTCTCGATGATGGAGAATTCACAACTACGCGATTTTTCATGCACCACGCGGACCGCGTATTATTTCCTATACCTGTCAGATCTATTCATCGATCGCCAGTTTTTATAGAATGAACCATTCTTTGATTTGCACGATGCACGTTTCTTGATAGCTCGCCTGTACCAAAAAGATACGATCAAAAATGCACGTAATATAAACTTGAACATTTTATCGCGGGAGCATGTTTTGCGATTTTGCGGTAATTTAATAGGATAGATTTTGTTTGCGAGCCACTTCGGTGTGCAGAGCTATATAAGTAGACCTGCCGCGTCGAAAGGTAGCGAACAACTTAATTACGTGACGTCGCCGCGTATACGTGCGCTCGGCAGCGCGATAAGAGTAATTTATATTTTGCTTCGATTCAGTCGTGCCAACTGTATATACTAGGAGAAACTTGTATAGAGCATCTCTCTCTCTCTCTCTCACTCTGTCGGCGCGGTGCCACCAGTCTCAGCCACCGAAATTCCAATTCCCACGCGAATCGAGAACTTGATCCGGGGCGTTGAGACGCCAATCGTCGCGTCTTCGGTGCGAGATTTATTGCGCCACGCTGCCGCTGCTATACGTCGTAAGTCAGACGCGAGCAATTTGCATTCTACGCTCTGTCGTTCTGCTCTCTTGCCAGCCAATTTAGTGGGAGCCCGTGACTTGCTATATATACACGCTGGATGAGAGACGCGCCTAAGCCGCGGAAATCATCCGAGGCACAATAGTTTGTGCTCTGCGCGCGCGTCAGCTATACGGTTAATTCAAGCTGTTGTCGCGAGGTGACGTGTTGGTGTAAATTAAATTGCATGCTCGATTCCATAAGGGAGCTTGCATTTTGATGTAACGATGGATCTTTTGCTTTGACTTCTTTTTTTCTCATGCCTATACTTATTTAAGAAAATACGATTTTATCGCTATGATTATATTACTTCGTGTTAATACTGTATCGGTACCCCTTCCGAAATCTTCATTTATTTCTTCTTTTTGATTTAACAGATGCATATGTTGTTTCGCATAGAAAAACCTGTTATCTTATATACATAATTTACCGTATTTAATTATAGCGTATAGCTGTACAATTGTTTTTCTTTTGGTTATCGTTCTGTTTTTCTTTGCAACTACTTCCTTTTTTTCTCGTTTCCCAAATACTTGTAGGAGATTCTACGTTCTTTTGTTAAGGCGTTAAGAATATTTCCCTGTATTTCCTTTGTTTTTCCGGTTCCAAGATGCTCGCAAAGAAATTCACCTTAGCCCCTCCTTGACGACGTAGTATTTTCTACGGAATTCTCAGATATAGAAGAGGGTGGGGAGGGAGTAGGGGGAGAGAACTCGATTACCGTCGTTATCGAAGAGAAACTGAATTCCGGACAAGCAATATCCAGTACTTTTCTCCCAGTGCAAGTCTAAGGAAGGCGAAAAGGAAGATGAAGACGAAGAGGAAGAAGAAGAAGAAGAAGAAGGGAAAGAAGAACAGGGCAAAGATAAAGATGAAGTGGAAAGCGAAAAAGAGAGAAGAGAGAGATGGAGAGGGCTCTGGTGACCGGTAACTCTTATCGAGTTATCCTCAATGCAACAAGACCCACTCGCCTCGCTCCACAATTCTCGGTCCTTTTCTCTTGGCCGGGCTCTGCATATACGCGCGTCTTTGTCAGCCAGACCCAATCTCCACTTCTCCCTCCTTGTTCTTGTCGTTCGGCGCCGCATCCGCTTTGACGAAATTACTTTTCTATTTGTGCGGAGCACCTGGACGCACGCAGTGACAGACTTCGACACGCCGTGCAAAAGTATAAGATCATCTCGATTCATTTTGCTCTGCGCGCGTCCGCTAAGTAAGGATAGAATTACAGGCCGGACTAACGAAAGAAGAGGGGGAAGGGAAGAGAAAGTCAAAGTCGAGTATAAATCAGGCCTATTTACAGTTTTTTTTTTCATCCCTCCTGGCCCCGACATCTCTTCCTTCCTTTGTACAAAGAAACACTTTTTGGATGATGGGGGCGGGGGAGTGTAGGCGCAAAATTGATGACGTTCATACTTCACCGAGTGCCGTCGCGCGTAGTATTCTTGCTTCTTAGAGGCAGTGCGCGCGACTCGCGTAATCCGTCGACTTATTGCCGTAAGGCTTTGAGGGGGTAGGTTATCGCGCGCTCGTCGGCGAGTTCGGAAGCGAGAATCGCGCGGATGACAAAAAAAAAGAAGGAAGGGAGGGTATAAGAGAAGCTCTCCTGTCCTGTACATCGTGCGCGCCCTTTATTAAAGCCTAGTAAATATTACCCTCGGTAAATATCAACGGTTTAATTGCGCTTATCGGATCTAGCCCTTGGGTTGACATTGTTGAGCGATGCGAGACATTGGTAAATCTCGGCTCGCTTTGTTTTCCGACGATATAACGAGCGCGTTGGCTGTATCAACGAGTAAAAAGAAATTTCCCTACGATAATAAGTAAAATAATTATACTTTTGGAGCTGGTTCATTATACGATCGTTAAATGCGTACGTGGAAGAGATATGCAATAGACTGTACGAAAGTTGGTGGTACGTTGTGAATATTTCAGGACAGCAGGCGGGTGCAAATTGCACAAACAGCTGCAAACCCGCGGGGAGTGAGAGAGCAAGAATTTCAAGTTGCTCCTCCAGCTCTCGCGCGCACAGTCACTTGACACCGAGCGCGCATCCGGGTATTATAAGCGTAACAACACGTATTCAGCATTATACCAGCTATTACACAGGGTTGCATCGCCTAAGCGAAAGCTGTTTTGTGGGAGCTCGGGCTATAAGATGGCGTGTGGCACGCTCCTCCCGACTCAGCGGATGACTGACAACCCTAACTGACTGCGCACTAACCCTCCTGAGACTCGCTTACTCTCTCTTGTTCGCGCCACCGAATGCCGCGACGATGTGCCCACGTGTGGCATATGTAGCTGCGTTAACTATCGCGCGGCATTCAGCTTATGATGCCTTAAATATAGTTTGTGTACACTTATACTCGAGAGTTTCTGTGGCTCCAATGATAATGCCGTGCTTTTCGGATCTGTTTCAGTCTAATGTTGTATCGTTGCTGACTTTCCTCGCAGTTTTTTTACCATGTTTACTCAATTATAACTGTATATGTTATATAAATTACCAATAGAACTATTTGAATATATTAAATTATATTTTTCACCCGAAAAATCAAATACGTCTCGGCTACGCGACCGAGTAGATTCTGCTACCTTCTCTCGCACATGATGCACAAACAGCTACGCTTTACCATAAATTTCACGCTCCGCCAAAAAGTAGCTATGGGAAAAGGGCCGTACCGGCACTCTGAAAGTGGCGTGTGGAAGGAAAGCCGCCGTCCCTTCGCTCTCAACAGCAGCACAGCTCGCCTCTGCGCGCACACACACACACACAGGCAGCTATCTGACCCATTTCACGCCGCGCGAGAATTCCCTCGGCATAAAGTCGAGTGGCCCGCGGCGGGCGGCTCGCGCGCATAAATTCCGTTGATACAGTCGCTACTGCAGCAGCAGCCCGCAGCCAGGTATTTAGATATGATATAGGGGTGGAGCCGAGAGTCTCGGCGCCGCAGTCACCTTCGCTTCTTCCGTCAGTCGCACGGCATACCCGTAAATATGTCATTTCGGGTATTGCGGCGCAGAGAGAGAAAAAAACATATTTGATGTGATCCGTGTGATTAGCCATGCGGAAAGTTATGGAGCTCCGGGACGGACGACTGTCAACTGATATATATATATATATTATACAAAAAGCCATTGTCTGGACGTGATACGTGACTTACGTCAAACTGTAATACGATACGCGGACTCGGTGATTCGCTCGGAATAATATATAAATTAACGGAATTGCAAGCGGGAAATACGTTATTTTGCATTGGCATTCGTTGACAAATTATTATTAAGTATAAAGTGCATTATTCAAAATTATGTAATATTAAGGAGTATTAAAAGTTACAAGTATTTACAATAATAATCTTTTCCAATCTGATAATTTTATACTCTGTTCTGTATAACAATAACAGCAGTTAAAAAGAAATAAAATATAAAAATTATAGAAATAAATTATCAACAGCATAAGCCAAAATCCAAAGTTAAGTGAGCACTTGACATTTCGAGCCAAGTGACTCGAGGGTCGCGCATCACTCGAAGGCAGGAAAATTATGAAATCTTATCGTACATATATATTTAATTGCTGCGGGGGAACTCGAGGTAGCAGGCGAGACTCGCGCTCGAGCGATGATGTCGTTAGACTGTCGCTTTAACGAAGGGTGTCGTCGTGCCCCCTCTCCCTTCCCCGACTATGGGCTTCGATTCCCGGATTATTTAGGCTATCTTCGAGCAGCTAAGGGATGATCTTTGAGTAAGCCGTCCGTTCTATACCCGCTGTACTCGCCGGAATCTATAGGGGCGGTGTACAGATCCGGCCTCCCATTTCCTTCTCACCTTCCTTCGTATCCGCCCGTTGCCGCCGCCGGCGGCCTCCTGAGAAATTCGACGATTGCGAGGGTGGAAGCCGCTGTAGGTGCTTCGTACGCTATGGAAAACTGCGCCGCCGCTACTGCGGGGCCTGAAGCACACCGGCTGTTACCCAACCGCGGCCTACCGCATTCCTCGAGAGGTGCCGCCGCCGCCACTGCGGCTCAGACGGAATCACGCGCGCGCTCCGGACCGCTAAGAGCTTATACCTTCTAATTCGCCGATGGTTAATCGAATTTTAAACTGCGCGGGGGCTCGGAAAAGTATTCGAGCTTTCGATTGCGACGGCTGGCGAAAGATGAGCATGCGATTCGATGCTCTAAATTACTTACGCGCATGATCGTTTTTATTCTGAAATTGAATCTGGGATTTCGGATCTCCGTATGTTTCCAAGATTTGTATAGAGCCATGAGAATAATTATTTAGAGTATATAATATATATTTAGAAATATTCAACTTGATCTTCATTACGTATTACAAACAAACTTTGAGGTTTGGTAAGTTTAGATAAATAAAAATAAACCTGGAAGATTACAATAATTTTTCGAACAATTATGTTATTCTTTTTTATTCAATAATTACTTACGCAATTAAATACTAATGAATGACAAAAGTTTTCCAAATACTCGTTTGTGAGTTTCTTAGTCTTTTAAGACAATTTTAATTTTCTCAGTAGTATAAGTAAATAGATAGTCAAGCACGATATAAATCTATGAAATAATCGCAAGGTAATCGAATCCATCGTTTCAGATTGTTAGTATAAATCCAATTCGGTATGCACTTATACATTAAATTTTCGTACCTAGACTGTGTACATAATAAAAGAAACTCAATCGATCTTATGTACACACTTTACCATTCGTACCACGTGATCGTGTACCATACATAAAAGACGACTTATATATCAAACTTAAAAGTTTTCATAAAACATTGAAGAAGAGCTGGCTTGTAATTGGATCTTTAATGAGTCCTCGCTTAAGAATGTGCCGCGTTACCCTGACTAATTCGCATTTTTAATTTCAAAAGGGTCTACCCCCCGTCGCATCAGCATAGGCCATAAAAGCTTAAAGGCGCTAGTTTCACAGTATAATCATTCCGAGCGAATAATAATAATTTAAAAATTCATTACTACCCTTCCTCGTTGGCTTTATGCCTCTTGAGTATTTAGATTTTAATCAAGAAGCTCGCGATCGAGAGAGATTACACGTAACAATGCGACTGATCAAACGAAAAATCCCATTTTTATTCAATATTGATCTTCATATTAAGGTATAAAATGTAGTTCATTATAATAATCGATATGCTGCATGGATACAATTGAGTCAGCAATAATTATCATATACGAACTGTTCACCGATCAAAACCCATACCCGTTCATTGCCACACCTATACACGCGGGGTCGACTCAAAAATTCAATATCCCCACGAAATGAAATCCAATATATCCACATCAAGATGGAGAAACTGGCGAAGGTCCCCGGTGAGCAGCAGCAGCAGCAGCAGCAGCAGCCGCACAAATAATTCAACTTTGTATAGGAGCGAGTATAGCGCAGAGTCGTCTCGTCGTTGCCGACATCTTATTTGCAGTGAAAGATCGCCCGTGAACTTTTCCTCCGCCGACGAGAGAGAGAGAGAGAGAGAGAGAGGAAAGCCCATGGGAAAAAATCCACAAAGGGTGCGCTGCGAGGAGTACTAGTTTATTTCCGGTCGGCGAGTCGATTGGTCCCCGCGAGCGCTACGCGCCAGAGGGAAGAACAGCGCGAGTTTCATGCAAAAGACGCGCGGGGTATACACGTATACGGCAACCCACGGCTCGCGCGCAATCGCAAACGAGAATCGCGAAACACAATTTCCTGCGCAACGGCTAGATCCGATGAGAGCTGCGCGCGTCGAGAGGGACTACTGCTCGTAGTAGCACCTGGTACGTGGCGTCGATGACATAGAGCGAGCATAAATTCTAAATGCCTTTACGATCTTTCTTCTCTCGCTGCAGTTCTTATATATACTGTAGTGAGAAAATATTGGTTGAAGAATTGTGTAAAATGCATTTTTTCATTCGTATTAACGAGTAGCAATCCTGTTCGTATAGTATGTTGCGTCAATCAATCCTGTAAATGTTGTGTATGGTTTTTTATGGTTGAACATACGAATGCCTGCAGTACATCATTATTGTGCATCGTTTAATTATTATAAATAGAATTTATCTATCAGTTTTCTTAAGTATTTGAGATGAAATCATCAAAAGTATTTTAAAAATGAACCTTTAATAAGCTGTTGTCTTGATTCTGACTGAATTACTAGAGTCCAAATAGGCAGGTCATGAAGTATTTGCGATAACACTAGGGCAATATCAGCAAACCCATGAAATCTATATCTGCTAAGTATACGAAGAAAGCGTTGATAAGATTTTCTACATATTTCATTGAACTTGAAAGCGCAATGGTACAAGAGATTCAGAGCTTGACGTGGGTCAGTCAGTAGTAGAAAGCAGCAGAGGGATTGTATTATTGAGAAGCCATCATTCGGCGAACCGTGTAGAGCTGGCGAGTCCGTTAGGCATATAGAGCCTCGAGATCATCAAGGGATACGCTTAATATTGCAGGCTCGCAACTCCCGCCTTGAGTAGCGCTGCGTCGAACACATCCTCTGCGGGATCGAAGCCTCCTACGATTGACGTCCTCGATATAGCTGCTCCCTATACTCCTGAGACGTCCCCCACCACCGCCACCATTCTACCGCTCGCGGAATATTAATGAGTGTTTTGCATTATAATGTTTCCCGCTCTCGCCTCGTCCATTGATTTTTCAACTTCTATAAGCTGCGATTCCGCGCGGAGTGCCCTTTGGCAAATCTAACTAAAATATTACAATTTTTAGAATTAAAAATCTAGTTTTTGGACTATTTTGTTCTCTGGCACTCGATCGATTAGTTGAAATTACTACCGATTCTTACCCCCACCCCCTCCCCCCCATATTGCCCGTTAATCTCCGAATAAGTCCAGTATGTTTCCACCGAAATAAGCCGCAGCCTCCGTGCTATCGCATCGATAGACCGTCGATGCATTATTCAATCCGGATAAATGCGGCGTCGGGAAGCATGACGCTCCAATGATAATTGCAGTAATTGATGGCTCATCGAGCTGTACCTGGTAAATAAATGATCGTCCTAGTTACCGGATTATGCGCTAGATCGATCCTATATATATTGATCTATTTTGACCGGCTCGAAATAGTTATTGATCTAACGACGACATACTTCTGGGGTATAACTATCTGCGAAGCTTCGCATATGCTTGCAAATAAGTTAATCAGCAGCAAACTATATCTACAGCTCGAACGACGCAATAACTTTTTTACTCCATTTGTAGCCCGACCGCGGGATGCAGAAAGGAAGATTTTATCGGAAAATGTCGAATGCGCGTTAATCAAGTTTTTCTATCGATACGTTGTAAAATTGGCAAAAAAAAGAGAGAGGTTCGGTCGAGTGTATCATGCAGGGTGCACGAGAGAGGCCATAAGAGATTAAACAATGCGGCAAATTGCGCAAAGCAGCGGCGCCGGCAGCACGAATCGTTCGGGTTCTTTATTTTCGCGCGAGACTTTATTACCTAATAGGCGAACGCGGCGCTGTGTGGCCGCCGCGAGCACTCGACGATTCCCCCGGGCCAGATAGAGTTGGAACCGGTCATTGAACGGTTCGAGAGTTGCGCCCCGGCCTGTACTCGGTGCTCGACGCTAATTCACCCGTTAATGTCTTTTCTATGGCCGACTGTAATAATTTTTATGAGTCTATTGTTGGACGCTGAATGAGAAGCCGCGGCTTGGTTGTACATATTATTATCGACTCGCTAAATAACAGCTCGGCCAGCGTATTAAAAGCTTTGTGCTGGAATAAATTATGTTCCGAAACGTTCTATCGGATTTATGAGGTAAAAATGTGAACTTTATTTCGCAACGTCGCGACGTTGTATTCTGTATTTTAATATATATGTGGGTGAATAATGAAACAGTTTGTTAAACGTGGTTCATCTTTTGTACACAAATGCTTGCGGAACTAACATTTTGCAACTCCTGTTACTTGTAAATTATAAAATATTTATTCAACTGTTAATTATATGCAAAGATCTATTTATTTCTATCTGGAATGGGAATAAAAAGTTTGTACTCACCACATAATTATAATATATGTATATACTTGTAAAAGATATGAAAAGTACAGTAAACAACACCGAGTATCTATAAATTTATAGAATAGACAGAAAAATCGAAAAAATTAAAATGATTTTCTTTTCTTTTCTCGTTTCAGGTTAAAGTAATGCTGAGAGTATCATCCGGCGAAGGTGGAAGCTTCTTCAGTGCCGACAAACGAAAGAAACAGGTGACGCTAATCGATCCCGCTTCAGCGCAATCATCCACAGCGGAAGACCGCAGACCGACTGTATCTGCTCCGAAAATGTTCGCCTTCGATGCTATCTTTACGGAAGAGGACTCCCAAGTAAGCATTAAAAGATATTTACCAAAAACGTATTTTTGACATTAGATAACGCCTCTAAGCTATACAAATTAATTAGGCGACCGAACATTATTCCCTATTATTTCTGACTTTTATATAAATCAGGAAAACAAAATCATTATTATTTAGGATATACGAGATTTAATCGATTTGCTCGTTACATTTTTTAAACAATGAAACTGCATTATTGAGTTTTCCAAAAGTACCATTATAGATTCGTCAATTATTTCTCATTCCGACACATTCGGCACGCATATCGTTTATTATCACATAGTACAAGAACTCGCAATAGCAGACTCGATCTTACACGCTCGCCGAAGATAAAGAGTCACGAATTCACGTAGCTCGCCAAGGCTTTGACAGCCGTATAGCCGTTCAGAGACTCGGAGCTCTGTTCCTGTATGCGGGTTTTCCTTTGAAAGTTTCAATCGAAACTGCGCAGGGTCTGGTGCGCGCGAGAGAGAGAGAGAGAGAGAGAGAGAGAGAAAGAGAGATAGAGAGAGAGAGAGAGAGATAGAGAGATGCCGAAGAGGAAAAGAAAGCAGCACAACGTATATAAGCGTTGTACGTGTTCCGCAGCTGAGAAGTCAGGGTTTATCCCGAGGAAACACAGGCGAGACGTACCTGCCGAGAGCATAACTAAACTAATTTACCGACCTCCAAAACCCATCGCAGTCTAAATTCGTGGAGCAGCAGTAGTAGCGGCGGCGGGGCATCCCTTCTCTCTCTCTCTCTCTCTCTCTCGGGCACCGCTGTTGCTCTTTGCCGCGCGCATCTTCGCCACCAGCGGCATAACCTCTCTACACTCTCTCTCTCTCTCTCTCTCTCTCGAGCTATGAGTCGCCGCGGTGTGCGCGAGCAACGACGTACAAACTATAATACCACGGCCGCCAGCGTTGTTCGACACGTAAAGCTATTCTAACTTATACGGCCCGGGCTATGTGTTCCTACGCGCTTGTGCATCTTTAGACTTTACGAGACTCTCTCTCTCTCTCTCTCTCTCTCTCTGCCTGCATTACATTCGACTCGGGATTAAGGCCCGCCGTTGCTTTATTATATATAATTCCTCGCTACAGCTGCGATAATTTCAGCGATACTCGCACGACCTGCGCGCGAGCATCAATTGTTCGCGTGTGTGTGCTCGCACGGGGATGGAGAAACTTGCGTTGAGGTGAGCTCTGCATGCTTACACGGAGACTCGAAAAATAAATAGTTATCAGGATATGGTGTAGCAGTGTACGATTAAATTAGCATTTATAGAATAGGTGTATGAATAAAAGTCTAGTCAAATGATAGTAAGTTATACGCGAAAGTATCTTTAGAGCTCTTTCGAGAAATCCCGAGAGATTCGCGCGCAGTCCGGTATATCGGAGATATATACGAGTTTTTGGGCATTTCAATATTCCGGCGAGCCGTTACGTAAATAGAACACGGCCACATTCAGACGGAGTAATACGCGGTTCACGCGCACTTTTGTCTTTCAATCCTCCTGGCAGTTTTTCCGCACTTCAATTTTCCATCTTTTTCTCGTCAAAATTTCCGCGTAGCTCAATATTCTGGAAGGAAAGGGAAAAAAAGCAACCAACGACTATTGCGCAGATCCATCTCTGTTTGCTCTAGTTTCTCTCGTCTCTTTTTTTTCTCTCATATGCGAGCCTGCACGCGAAATGAAAATTGACGATGTGAAACGCGTCCAAGCTGTATCGATTGTGCATCGATGACAATAGCAGATCTCTTCTTCAATTCTCTCGCAGTCACCTTTCTTTCATCTGCGTCCTTTTAACAAAAAATGGATACAAGCGGCCCCTCCAATGTTCCTAAATTGCTTGTCTGGACATTGCGAATTGCCGAACAAACTCGCATGCACGCCAATGCGCGTCGCACTGGATTGATCGTCTGAAAATCCGAAACGCAGAGTTGGTTTAAAAACGAATATATTCGAACGAAATATGTTGCATTCCGAAAAATAATAATGCGGCAATATATACTTTCGATTTCACTGTAAGATCTCGTGCAACATTTGCAAAAGATTCCCATCGTCGATATTACTCAAAGTGTAATTATTGAAATATTTTCGTGGCAGGTCGATTGACCTTTTGCGGGAAATTAGTCCTTTGAACACACGGTAGAGCATGTAAATAGAGGTGGCTAAAGGCCGAGTTCTCTGTGCTCGATTATGCATTGGCCACATATCGCCAGAAGCCAGAACGTCTGTTCGGCATAGGCGGCGATTTCCTTGTAATTAGCAGCCTCGAATCGTGCTTCGTGTTTACTGTCGACTGAAGAGCATACCGAAACCACCCGCGGTGAATCACACGAAATCGCTATGACGTGCGTGCCAATATAAACTAGACTGTATTGTTATATATCGACAAAATCAATATATGCCCGTGTATGTAACCAACTATTGCGGTAGTTTGCGTCGTTTTTAAAACATCGTGCTGGCTGTAGAGACTGGCTGTAGAGATGCACGATGAAATATTTGTTTAGCTTTTGTTTGAAATAATAATTATTACGCATTTAAGAGAGATCAAACAAAAATTTTTTAATAAGTTAGATTATTACCACTGTTACTTCATAAATACTGAAAAGCTCAAAATATTGCCTACAATAGAATAATTATTTTGATGATGTATGCAAAGTTTAGATATTAAAGTTTAAAGACAATTTTTTGACAGTATATAGGATAAACATGAACAGGAAAATAAAAATTTATTTATTCCGATTATTTATAAAAATTCCGTTGATAGTTTCGCGAATGGACAGTGTAAAAATGTTTGATAATATTCGTTTAACATTCCTATGCTACACATTGAAATTATAAAGGAAATATGAAAAAAATAACAGCAGCTCCAATGTGAATTGAAAGGGAACAAAAGTGTTTTAAACTTCCTAGAATAGTTATTTGATTCATTTGACTGTATGTATTAATTCAGACTGCATACCTCATACTTTTTATTGCACAATTTTTGCTCAGTGAATACAAAGCAATCACTAATATTACGCTTTTAATTGGAAATGTGCCGAGTGACTTCAATACCACGTGTTATAAAATTGAACAGACATCCGTATCCATTATTCGGAAACTACGCGCTTCCTTCAATATATTTTCTTGTCACTCGTTAGAATGATAGTTTATCTTCCATGTATCTGAAACTTTGTAAACAAGCTCTCTATCATTTTATATTTGGATAAGATCGAAATTGTTTAAAAGTTTTTTATAATATTCTTGCAATCATCATTGAAATGGCGGGTTTATAATCATGAATGTAGAATATTTTTACTTAAGACATTTAAGTAACGTGCATTATTATAATAATCTATATTAAAAAATACCAAATATTTGATGTGAGTAAATTTCTGTACTATGATTAAAGTAAAAATTAAATTTGATTATATTAAAATTTCTAATTTTTTACATTCGCAAAACAGAACGAATTGGAATGACATATAAATGAGAGTCGTCAAACTAACGTAGGCTAATGTAGCACTTACAAACGTTTATAAAATCATTTAATTTCAAAGGGATAACGAAATTGAAAATTGTATTTTTGCTCAAAGTTGATTATGCGTAAGTAGATATATGCCGAGTATAGTAAGACGTCAGGTTTTATCTTGCCTGCCTATTTCGCGTTTGAATTTCCTCTTTTATTATTTATCCGTTTCACCAACATCCAGAATTCGCATAAACTTATCAAATACGCTACTCTCGTAAGTAAAAGAAAATATCGAGCGTATAAGCAAAGTTTCGGAAATACAGCGATAAAAGAAGGAACCCAGAGCTCGCAAACACATTCCTCGGGTCACGCGGGCGGCACGCAGAAAAGCTCGCGTGTAAACACACGGCAGCTCGTATATACGTATAATCGAGCGTGTATAGCCGCGCATACAGCGGAGGGTGAAAAGCGGCTGCAGGCGCCAGAGAGTGAGAGAGAGAGTGAGAGAGAGAGAGAGAGAGAGAGAGAACTGACAAGACAATTCCATTGCCGCAAACGAGTCTCGGGCTGCGCACAATACAGCTTGCGCGCGCGGCTCGAGATAATTCAGACCAGCCATTATAGCACGGGCAGGCAGTCAGGCAGCCTCGGAGCTCGCTCGAGCTTTATTATTGACTTACGGCTAATAGTCGGTGAGGGCGCATGAGAGAGAGAGCAGCTCGAGACTGGCCTGCAGACCCGCGGCTGTTACCACTGGCGCCGCTGCTGCTTCTGCTGCAGCCCCTGTTTGCACTGCGGACCACGAGCTGGCCGTAGTGGCTGTATAGTCGGCCTCTGTGTGGCGCGCCGATCGAACGATGGACCCTCCGGCGGAGCTGCATGGACATAGAGCTACTCCTCGCCGACCTGTCCACCTATATATATACATATATATATATATACTCGAGGACGCAGGGTGCAGAGCACGCGATTTTACGGCGCTCTGCAGGTGAGCTAATGGATCGTTTCGGCCCTGACGACCCGCGCACCCCCTCGTAAACTCCTCGATTTATGCGGCCAGTATATATAGGCACAGTCGCGGCCCGTCACCCGCTGACTATACACCTCTTCTGTAGTAGGTACGCGTCGCGGTTTATGGCGATGATTCGATAAGGCTTTTCTTCCCGTCTTGACTCTTGCGGTATTTATTCATGCCGCTGACTGCTAAAAGGGTCCACCTGCTGTGCTAATTAACCATCGTTGCACTGATGAACTTCGCGTAGATCGTATGATATCGTCCCTGCGAGCGAGGTACTTTCAGCTCTTTTTTTTACGCAGACGTGAGTTTTAATATTTACTCGGCGCTAAAACTTTATGCTGCTGCAGCCCGTGTAATAATGATAGTAGTCTACGATGCGCAGCGCGTAAGAGTAACAAGCTAATGCTTGAAAAATTGTGGTGCTCGCTATGAAAGTTCATAGGGTGATTCGTGCTAGGTTTACATACGCGACATTGGATAAAATGCATGCCCTATAGCAACTTGGAATTTTTGAGATGACGAGGAAATTGCCGCTGGCGATGGCTTGAATCTGTAATGAATCGTATGTACCATGCTCGACAAATGCTTGAAATAATGAAAGCAATATATTGAGATAAAACTTAATGTTAGTCTTAAAATTTATCAATTATTCATAGATACGCAGCTTTTGTCACTTGAAAATCATAAATTCTATTTCTAAGACTTTGATTAATAATTAAATTGGGAAATGAATAATCTTAAAATCAGCTGTAACAATGCCATGCGTTACAAAAGCAACCTCTATCTAAAACTATATAAGCTCATAAAAGTAGGATGTGTATATATAAGAAATGTTTAGACAACCCTTACTTTCAGTCACAAATAGTTCTAACCGTGAAAACTCCTGGTTACGCGCACGTACCAAACTTCGAGGTCAGAGTTATTCGGGATTTTAGATCGCATAGCAAAAGAGGGAGAGAGAGAGAGAGAGAGAGAGAAGCGGTACTGAGGCAGACGTGTCAATCTGGAACCAATCACACGGATCTCCGAGTCGAGTAGAGGCTCCAGTCTCGCGGTTCGCCCTTTCATCCCTTTCTATATCTCTCGACCATCTCTCAGTCTCCGCACCGCAATGTCGCGACGACCACCTCGCGCCCCCCTTCCCATCTCCTCTCTCTCTCTCTCTATGTCTCTGTCTCTCTCGCTGGCCCTCTCTATCCATTCGCAATGCATTTCCATATTACAGTGGGATTAATCTTCCAGCGTTGCGGCTCACGAATGCTGATGAAGTTTGACAGAAGCACAAGGCCGTTCGGGGGATCCTCCCCTCTCTCTCAAACTCTCTATCGTCTATGGTGCACGTAAGTTGGCTTGAGGGATGAAAAGGGGCGGGGGTGAGGGGGGGGGAGGGAGGAAGCTTTTGACTTAGATACTTTGAATGGTCAGCGCGTACGTCGGACTGCGGTCACGTGTAAGATTACTATACGTGCTGTCGTATAATAACTAAGCGCCACTCAACGCAGCCGGACGTACACGCCAAAGATTACGAGTTCTCTATAGAAAATAATGCTCACCATGCTCGTATAACCTATGCTTTTGCCTTTACACGTACGTATATACACTGATACTTAAGGGGAATCTGTACGAATCTGCTTTACCGACTGGTATGAAAAAAAAAAGTTTTACAACACTGTTTTTCTTCCTTGCTCGTTATTGTACAGAAAGAGCTGAAAATTTGTCATTACACTTAAATTACAGTAAAGAATAGCGCTCTGGTTGCATAAAACTTTCGCTTAGTTATTACACAATTCATTTATAGCAAAACCCTTTACGTGAACCACAAATCCATAAAAAAAAGGTAAATCCTGGCCTTTTTTTCCGAATCACAGGGAAAAAAGTCAGGTGGCCACTTCAATACCGCCGACACACGGTATACACTCCTACATCGCTATATCAGAAAAAAAAAACCAAGAAAAAAAAAGAAGAAGAGATCGAAACATTTGAAGAGCCACAGCTGCTCGAGGCTGATGAAACGCAAACAAGAGCGACAAGTCCGCGAATAAAAAAGTATCAAGTGCGAGTAACTAGAAGCGAGGCGGCGGGCACCGTGACGAAACGCTGTATAGGAAACGCGATACAATGCCCGCGACGAATGCGCGTGTACAGTCCGATATTCGATATCGAGCGTCGGCTCCTGGTGCAGCATTTAGTACGACGTATATATGTAGCCTCGGAGAGTTGGCCCACCCACGCGCGATCGCTTTACCGGCCCTTTCGATTTTGCATCGGTCACAAAGAGGCTGCACACGACTCTCTCTCTCTCTCTCTCCGTGTCCGACCAGCCGCTCTCTACTCTACTCCGCACAGCCCTCGGATTTCGCAAATGCTTTTTTGATCCCGGAGCCAGCGTGTGTAGCAGCTGCTGCGACGAATACTACTATACTACGAGAGAGAGAGAGAGAGAGACGCGTGTGTGACCATAGAGAGACGTGGGTAGGGGCGAAGCACGAAGCTCGGCTCGGTCCCTGGGCGGCAATCACGCCAATCTTCCGTGTAAATCGCGACATATTTCACGACAAGTGGGGATGAGTTCCTCTCTCTCTCTGCGCCGAGCGAGCGAGCGAGTAAACCTCGAGCCTGCCGCCGCACGTATACATGTATATGTATACAACCCAGAGACCAGACAGCCATGGGCCTAAAAGCTACGACTCGCTACTTCCCCTATAAAAGTATAAATGCGCCATCGGCCTATGCCTCGGTCGACCTCCAAGGGAGACAGAGAGACAGAGCGAGAGAGAGGAGAGAGGGCCTCGAGAAACTTTTCGAGCTGTTATATCCCGCCAAGTTATCGTGATTTCACGGCGTCTCTCCCTCGCACCCTGGATATATATACGTGCGCGGAGAGGCGCGGCGGCAACTTTGGTTATGCGCGGATTACCTATATATTCCTTCTGCGCTCGCTCGGTCGCGCGACTATACGGACTCTCTCTTCCCTCCGTTCTATCATTTTTTTTTTCGCCTTCCTTTCTGCCACCTTTTTTTTCATTTTCCGTGGATGGGGGCATAGCGGGGGCGAATATTGCGCGTGTCGCTCTCAATCGCTGATTTATGCGTCAAATCTCTTTTTTACGACGCGATCCTGCCGAGCGCGCGATGATCCTTTATCCCGAAATGCCCAAAGTACCGAATGAGGCCGGGTCACGGTGAATGATTGCGCTTAATCGGTTTTATACTTTGGCAGTCGGCGATGCGGCGCGGCACTACCCCCTCCTGTATACGCGCGCCGCAAGCCTGACACCGCCGCCGCCGCCGCCTCCTGCTCGATTTCGTGTGCCGAGAGAATAACTTTGTGCGTTGGCAGTTTGGGTGATAAATTCGGAGGCACTTTTTATGCGGGAATGAGGGTCGCGAGCTTTCACTGCCAAATGTACTTGCTGTACAGAACAAATTCAATTTCTAGTTTCGATGGCACTATGGGATGGAAAGTTTACTTTTTTCTACATCACAGGCTTGCGCATGGTGCATAAGAAGCTATAAAAAATATCTTGATATATGAATATTTTAAATAAAGTTCAAAATCCTTTTTCTGCGTTTAGAATAATATGATTGCATAAATTGACATTGTCTGCTCAACTGGATGAATTAAAATTAATATTTTTGCAAAAAATAATTGATACATCATGTATAAAATATTATGTACACGTCTATAACTTTATATTACGGAAAGAGTGATTCGAATAAATAAGTTTTGTATTTTGAAAATGAAGACTTCGAGGTGAGCATTTTCTTCTGAATACATGAAAGACTAATATGAAATAGACTACAAATTTGGAAATTATTCAATAAAGAGGTTTACTATGCAAATCTATCCGCAGCAGTCCGAATGACTTATATACCCTGCTCCAATTCTAAAAGAGTTCGAATACGAGAAGGCATCCAAGGTTTCAAGCGAATTCAATGCTCCTCCGTCCAGTCTCACATACTTAATTCATCGCCCTATACACGCCATCAGACGCATTATTACGACTCGATATTCGATAGCGCGTGTACGCACGCGGGCCAAGAGGTACGGGCCAAGGCATAGGCATCCGAGCTCGGCGCGCGGAATGCAATTTCGAATTGGAATCCCGCGAACGGGATTTTAATCAATCCCCCCCAGCCCTCTCAACGCTCGCTTTCGAAACAAGCCTTCCTGCTGCGTCCGCAGACGCTGAATATATACTTAGATCCAAGTTGGGGATTAGAGGCGCGAGCCGAGCTTCTAAGTGTATAAGCAGGAGAAAGAGCTTCTTCTGCCGCTACCTTACTCCTCATCCTCCTCCTCCTCGCGTCTTCTAACCCTCGCGCGCGTAAAAATCTTGGTGAGCGTGTGCGCGTATATAGCCTCGGTTCTTTATATATATAACGTGGATAAAGCGAGCGAGCGAGCGAGCGCTTGATGCCAACCGCATGGAAATCCACCGTTCGCGCGCGCCATCATCCCCGCAGCTTCTCTCCCGCTCGCACGCCTCCCCCCCATGGGATCGTTTGTCTTTGATAAGGATTTTTTTCTTCTTTCCCTCTGCACAGTCTTTTGAGCTTTAGCCCCCTCCTGCGGAATGTCGTAGCGCGATGCAAATGTCGAGCAGAGAGAGCCATAGCTTTCCCACCGAATATATAGATGCCGCGGGGATAGCAGCAGACCAGAATGAGAGAGCTGCATAAAATTATCGTAAACGAGGTGAAGGAAGGATAATCAGATTTTCGCACTCCTTCCAGTGTTACGTAACCCCCGATATACATATATCTTGTAGATAATCAGATTGGACTGACGTGTGTGTGCCGCGTCAAACATTGCTCGCAATCCTTCGCCATGTGTGTAGAGCCTATATAATGTTTTCTCGTAGCTTTATACACGAGTAGGAAATTTCAGATATCGCGATGATATCGTCGATGAAAAGAAGCTGCGAAAGGAAAGTTAATTGTTTATTGTTTATATAGCAGTGGCGTCTGATTACTTAGTAATTATGCACGTGCTAGCAGCGGTGAATTAAATTAATAGAGTAGTTTGGAGACACCCACGAAGAGTAGGAGCCCTCTTGAGCAAACCGTGCCTTTATAGCTCGATTTTAATACGTTAATTAAAGCTGGGCTGCGCATATTATTACGGCAATAAACACGTTACGACTGTCGCCTAAAATAATGACACTACCGGGGAACCGTCGAATTGTTGAATCATACAGTTTTATTAGTGCTCTAAAGTTGAAAAGCGGCACAGGAGAACCCGTTTTACGCCATCTAACTTCTAGCTCAATCCCATTCTAATAACCTTGTCTATTGTTAATACTTTCGCTTTATATGTTGCTTTTTTAACGGGGTCTATTTGGTCTATTCATGAATTTCTAGAAAAGCACGTTGTATCCATTCGAAGAGTCTAAATATCCAAGACATCGAGTATTACCAAAGAAATATTAATCTCTTTTTTTTCTTTAACAACAGAACGATACGTTGACCCGAAAAAAAAAAGAATACGTGTAGCAGCACGAGGCTCGTATAAAAAAAAGGGGCAGGAAATAAATTCATTTTATTGTTTTGCGTCGGTGGAAATGTTTATACGTCGAGAGAACGTCGAGTGGAAGATCTCTGAAGGAGCGCGAGAGGGACTCAAGACCCTCTTGGCGTCGCTTCTTTCGGAACTTTCGACACGGGTTTTACATTTCGTCGACGCTAGAGAAAGCCGAGAGAGTCGGAGAGAGAGAGAGAGAGATGCGGGAGTGAGAAGGAAAAAAAGCTGAGCCGAGGAGGAAGCACGAGCCTAACTCTATATATCCCTCTCTCTCTTGCCTCCCCCTCCCATTCACTTTCCCTCACTTTCTCCTTCGCATCCAGCAGTAGCAGCAGCAGCGCCGCAGCCAGCAGAGCTCCTCCTCCCGCAGGAGAGCAACCCTCGCGCGACTTTGAAACGCACTTCCGTATCCCGTGGATGTAGCCGTGGTCCTCTCTCCCTCTCTCTCTTTCTCACTCTCCGGAGCCTCAGGCATTGGTATTCCACGGGGCTGCGCCAATATTGCGTTATCGGGACGCGGCCTGCAGACCAACGCGATCCGCGCCCTGCGACGCGACCGACGTCGCACCGGTGAGCTCTGCTATATATATATA
>UELU01138772.1:60091-96142 GCA_900490025.1 Megastigmus dorsalis
AAAAAAGGGGCAGGAAATAAATTCATTTTATTGTTTTGCGTCGGTGGAAATGTTTATACGTCGAGAGAACGTCGAGTGGAAGATCTCTGAAGGAGCGCGAGAGGGACTCAAGACCCTCTTGGCGTCGCTTCTTTCGGAACTTTCGACACGGGTTTTACATTTCGTCGACGCTAGAGAAAGCCGAGAGAGTCGAAGAGAGAGAGAGAGAGAGAGAGAGATGCGGGAGTGAGAAGGAAAAAAAGCTGAGCCGAGGAGGAAGCACGAGCCTAACTCTATATATCCCTCTCTCTCTTGCCTCCCCCTCCCATTCACTTTCCCTCACTTTCTCCTTCGCATCCAGCAGTAGCAGCAGCAGCGCCGCAGCCAGCAGAGCTCCTCCTCCCGCAGGAGAGCAACCCTCGCGCGACTTTGAAACGCACTTCCGTATCCCGTGGATGTAGCCGTGGTCCTCTCTCCCTCTCTCTCTTTCTCACTCTCCGGAGCCTCAGGCATTGGTATTCCACGGGGCTGCGCCAATATTGCGTTATCGGGACGCGGCCTGCAGACCAACGCGATCCGCGCCCTGCGACGCGACCGACGTCGCACCGGTGAGCTCTGCTATATATATATATATATATAGTATATAGCCGGCGTGTGTATAGGTGACGCGAGTCCCTCGTAACTTATACGCCCTCGTTTCGCGCGTCTCTTTTAATTTACGGTCCCCCTGCCCCTACCCCGCGAAATTGATGATCGCGCGCACTCCTAATTGAGACGCGCCTTTGGCCATGCTCACACCGTATAGCTGTCTATAGATGTGTAGATAAATAGAGCTGGATTCCCTCCTTCTTGATTTCTTCGTGCCCGAGTGTGTGCACGTGCCGGGTGCCAGCGTCTGTTGTGATGCTTTGTCAAGACGCGCTTAATATATAGGCCCGAGACTACCAATCGCCGCGTTAAATCAAATCTCCTGGCGAATCTCCTTTCAGCTGTATAGGACCTATCGTTTATATCGACTGCCTGATATAAACTCGACGCCTCACTTTTTATCGAGGCTCGGATTTCGGGGATTAGACGAGCTGTAAACGACTCCGGCTTTATTGACTGAATTCTTTGATAGAGTCATTTCAAGATGAGATTTTCAAATTTGATGGTAAATCGTTGAAGTCAAAGCTGTGTTTTCAGTTCCGTTAATCAATCATTGATTTACCGTAATCGATTTCATATTAGATGAAAGTTATTTTCAATTAGCTATTTCCTGCGGAGAAATTATTAGTCGCGATATTACGGATATTGATTTCCGGTATCTAATTTCACATTTCCTGGTAACTGACATCCATTTATTACGATGGTTCCTATAGGGCGTACAATAGATTTTCTTTTTTTAATCCTCGAAGATACATTTCACAATTAATCGTTGTAATGCTGTGGCTTCGCGAATGATTCACAGCGGGAAATTCGTAAAAAGTTCATTTAAGCGAGAAAACTTAAATTAAAATGCCTGCCAGAAAATTATTTAAGTGTTTTGAATAATCAATCGGTACTCGTCGATATTTCTTTTAACATAAACTACGTTGAAATAAACCTTCTGCCACGGATTTTCTGTAGCTAATTTCATGTTATATCGTTAGAGGGTAATGCGTAAGGAACAACATTTTTTCTTCGACAAATGTATCTTGATGCTCGAGTTTTACCATCCGAAGAATAATCTTTTGTTCCACTTTTAGATCCTATGAAAAAGTTCTGCAAGTTATATACTCACAAGTCACCTTTAAACTAATAGTACAATGCCCATAACCTATTATAATTTGGCGTAGCTAGGGGAAACGTCGATCCTCGGATATTCGTCCTAACCTGAAACACACTGGGAGACATCCGCTCGAGCGTCGTTCCACTGTCTAACCCCTTGGCTCTTTGCAGCTCCTCACCGTCTTGTCTCCCCTGCGCCCTCGGTGAGAGAATCAAGTGTTTGAGATTATGACGGGGGACCTCGGTCACGTATTTCATTAGGCGCGCCGCGGCCAACAGGAGCAGCAGCTCGCCTACTATACAGGCGGCGACAGGGACAAGCCGCTGACACCCAGCGCGCGCGAGAGAGAGAGAGAGAGAGACAGAGAGAGACAGAGCTCTAGGCACCCGCGAAATGTGTTTGCATTATACCCCACGGTATGATCCCGTTATAATTATGAATGTCCTTGTTGTTGGCGTTTCCGGCGAGCCGACACCTCTCTCTTTCTTGCCGCGACACACCTCCCTTCTCACTTATCCACGCCTAATGAATACCTGCTTTTCGCAATTAAAAATTTACATCTCGCCTTATGGCTCAATCTTCGAGTGCAGCGAGATTGCTTCCCTTTTAGATAACCAAGGTACTAAGATTGAGTAATATAAGACAACGTAAGGCTGAGATGAAGGAGGAAATCCATTAGCATTTTAGTATGTGCAGTATAAAGTAATGGATGCGAAATCGTCGTAAATCCAGAGAATGGCTAAAATACGATATCGATAGAAAAGCTCGGTAATGTAATTCAATTTGGGATTAAATCGCAAGATGAGCGGCATTCTGGTAAATTGCCCTGAGCACATAACGATGTCTTCTGGTGCTCGCAGCGGCAGCAGCGAAAGTGGCCGAGGCAGCCCTGGCCTGGACAGAGGACAATTGCAGAAACGAAGAGATTCGAGAGCCATTGAAAGCTACTCGGCAAAATCGATGACAAGCAAATGATCTTTTTTTGCTTTGCTCGCCGCGCGAAGGCACACGGTACAGCGCCCTTTGAGAGATGCCAGCGACAGACACGAATTACCATATCGGAAAGAGGGAGAGAGAGAGAGAGAGAACGGGATGGACTTCTTATTTCCCTTTCTTTTCCCCTTCGCATTTGTCCACTTTCCGTTTCTGTTCTATCTGAGCGCCAGGTTCCGTTTTTTTTACGCAGAAAGAAATATCCAATGTTTCTCTCCTTTTTCTTATTTCGTCTCTCTCAATTATTTTTTTGCCATTTCATTTTATTCCCATCCGTTCGCTCTTGCTATACCGAAGATATCGCGCCCTTAATCCGACACGAGATTATATTTGTATTAAAATCTTTGTGAAGAGCAATTAAGCTTTATACTTTTGAAATGATTCTTATTATTGCGAGTTCATTTTTATACGTATAAGCACTTATCATTGATACGATTGAAAGTATAATTAAAACGAAAGTCGCTTTCGCCTTCTTTAAATTACAACCTATCGCAACAGATAATGTATACGTATAATATATTGCGTACGAAATCTTCTTTTCATCAAGCCTAACGTTTTAATAAAGTTTATAGAATCAAATTTCCTGTCGAAAAATACAAACGGCGCGGATGTAACACTCGTATACATATCTCATTAAATTTGCCGAGCAGCCAAAGCCGACCTCCTCCCCCCTCCCGGCGAATAAAGCTACAGGAAATCCGATCCCTCAGCTCGGCGTAATCAGAAAAAAAGGCAGGCCTGTGCCACCCCACTGTTCTCGCCTTCAAATGATTTCTGTAGATTCGGATGATCGCCTCTCCCCTCCTATTTACCTCGTTTCCATCTCCTTCCGACCTGTGCACTCATCTTCACCTCCCGCCCCTGAGGTACTGTATACGGGTGATTGCAGCGCGACCCTTAACCGCAAGCGCGAAAGAGCTCGGAGAAGGGGAAAGGGGCAGAGGGGGGTGAACAGTGGATGTGCGAGAGACAGTGAAAAGCGGTTGTATGATGAGGTTCCATTTCGGTCGCGCAGGCCGGAGGTGGTATAAGGGGGGACCGCGCGGGAGTGAAAAAGTCTTTCGGGCCTATGAATATATTAGTCACAAACAAAGCTGCTGCTCCTCGTTCTCTCGCTATGGCCCGTTTATTAAAGTGGGTGTATATAGGAGGACATGGGCCGCCTCTTAAATCGCTTGAATAAATGACACGCCATTATTCCCAAGAGTTTCTCACTCATTTAATTAATAAAGTTTCGGCTGCTCTTTTTTTTTCCTTCGTCTCACCCGCTATACCTTTGCAGTAAAGTTATTCAACCTTTTTGCGTAAATTCATTCATATTGTCATTTAATATTATGCGTAGTTTTATTCCTAATATTATAATATTATTACATAGTCAGTCTTAACTATGCGATGTTAGTTGTACAACTATTATAATTAAATGTTTTATAGGTTACCCCAGCGGGATATACACAAAACGGGATAACAATGTTTCGCATGTAATTCTAATATATTATCATATTTAATTAGTGGAGTACATAAGTATTGAGGTTTATCCGACATTGTATACGAATATTATTTCTATTCGATCTACATACAATTATTATACGCACAATCATATTATTATTGTTAGTTGTTTCTTTATATCCCAATTAGGTATTTACTGAATATTACTATATATATTTGAAATATTACTTTTTTTGCTCGTTAATTACTGCAATTTACACTATCACTGCAAAGGTATATTTTTTATCCAAGATACAGGCCGCCCGTTCAGTCGAAAAACGCACATCCGCGAAATAATAAGAAGTACAGGCATAGCTTTCAAAAAAAAAAAAAAGAGAAATGAACTGCACCACCGCAGCGGTGCGAATCGATTAAATCTTGAATAGTCAATTTTCAAGTCCGCGCTCAGCGAAGCGACACAGCGCTATATAAAACCTCTTGTTCGTATAACGAAAATCCATTTTACTCCTTTCTTTTTTTCTCTCGTTTCAGACCGAAATCTGCTCGAGCGCACTCACCGACGTCATCCACGCCGTGATCAATGGAACGGATGGCTGTCTCTTCTGCTTCGGACACGCTGGACTAGGTGAGTATATTTCTTTCTCTCTCTCTCTCTCTCTCTCTCTCTCGCTCTTCCGTACCAGCTTATTCTAATCCCCGTGTAGCGCGCACATGTATACATATAGATATATATACGTGCACATCGCCATACGCGAATCCGATTATTTCGACCGCCCGGCGAAAAACGAGATCGAGGTGCGCACTGCAGCGCGCGGCGAATCCGTCCCCGCGAGAGAGACAAAAGGTAATCAACGCAGCCGTGTGCCACCGCGCCTCGTTCTCCTCTATATACGTATGTGCGCGTTATATATACCTGTATACGGGATCGAGCCGCGGGGACATTTTCCCGCGTTCACGGATCGTTCAGCGGTTTTATTGAAAATCAGGTGATCGGTGCCGCGTGGAGAGCCGTGTCCACTGCACACACTTTCCTTTTAATGCTTACGCCACTCTCTGCACGTGCACACGTGGTCGGAGCGGACGTATATAGCCGCCGCGGCCCCCGTGACTGCAGCGCCGCGCTTCGAATTCGCCGAGTAGTCAGAAATTCGCGATGCTGCTGCTGCTGCTGCTTCCTCGATTCTCTATTTCTGTACAAGTGCGGTAAGTATATATGTATTTATAGGGTGAGGGAGGGAGGGGTTCTTTTTTGGTCGATCGAGTCGAGCAAGCGCCTGGTAGACAAAACTCCATTGTCGAGCGAGCCATAGAAAAGCCGGGGAGAGCCAGACGGAAACGAGATAATTACTTAAATGAACAACTTGAAATCCCCGTCGTCGTCGTCGACGTCGAAGCTGGCTGCGCTGCTTGGCTGCTGCTGGCTCTGCTACGGCGGACCGGCTTTTCTCTCTCTCTCTCTCTCTCTCTCTCTCTCTTCTATCTCTACTATCTGTGTCTCTTTCTGCCGCTGTTCTACGGTGACGCGCGTCGACTCGATCGATCTTCGATGACTTCGACGGTCTTTTTCCGCCTCGTAAAGAGCCGGGGACTAAAGTCGACCTTTTCCACTGCGCCCTGCAGATCCTTCTATGTATATATATATACATAGATGTACAGGCGACGACTGCTGCACCTGAGGGAGTGAGAACTTTTTCAAACTGCCTTCGCCGTTTTGCGCGCGGGCTCCATTTCCAAACGACTGTATTCAATCTACGTGATGAAATGTTGAAACTTTTGAACGATACTTTTATGAAATACCTTTTCCGTATCTGCATTCGCGATCGAGCTTATTTCCCCTTTCGCACTTTACTCTATACATCCATTTTTGCATAAATCGATATCTTTTTTGCCATGCCGAAGCTAGTCCTTTTCTTTTTTTACGTAAATGAAATGGCTTTGATTACGATCATTCGTGACAATCAAATATTATAGCTTATGGAAAGACTTCGTGACTATAAATATTCACTTAATTTGAAACTGTTTTGCATTTTTTTACGTAAAATGGGCCACGCATTTTAGCCTTTCCTTTTAAATGGCAATAATTATTCCAAAAAATTTTACCTAATATAGAAGATATATGAGATACTTACAGTAATTTACAGCGCACATTAACATTAGGATGAAAAATAACTTCTTTATGTACACTAAAATAAAGCGGAAAGACATTGCGCGTACTACCAAATATTTCTTGTATTTTTATTTTTACACCTTTTACTTGAATATTACTGCAAGTTGCAACTTAATTAGATTCGAAGAAATGTAAATGAGACATATTTAACGATAAGAATTTTCTTAATACAAATAATAAAATTAATTAATTAGTGAAGTACATATCCTATGCTTGAATCAAATTAGTTTCTCTGTAAGATATCAAATCTATGCTAATGAATAGTTTTTAAATTACTCAATTCGTAATAACAGTTTATTCAAATGTAGTTCATTAAAGATAACAATTGTAATCATTCATTTCAATTGTAAACATTGTTCTATGCATAAAATGAGTAAGCGAAATGAACTACGAAATAACAGCATAAAACCTTTCCTGTTTAGCGCTTCTCAAAACAATCGCTCATTGTCCCGCGAAAAGTATATTTAAGAGTATAAAACAAAAAGAAAATCAGCGAAAAGTCGAGAGGCTATGTGAAAAAAGGCGAAAGTTGCGTTAAGTGAGAAAAAGGCCGGTAACGATGTGCTTTTGTCCCGAATCATCTATATACTTAGTTCGACGAAGACTTTTCATAGGCAGCAAGAATGTCAGTTTTAAGCGTCTCGAAAAATGCCATTGACGAACATTCCCATGCAAAACGGCTCATTTTAAATAATGCCTCCTTTTCACCCTCCCTTACGACGTTTTCGTTGCTCCCGGCTGGCGGATAATGCTCGAGAGTTCTTCCAGCTTTGCGATCACCGTCTAGTTAAAGAAAACGTCTTTATAACCCCGAGTAAGAATCTTTCATAAAAAGTAACCTTCTCACGTCATATACTTTTATGCTCTCACTTACACGCAATTTTCCAATCAAACTGTCTTTCTTCTTCTTCTTTTTTTCCCCCCTTTTTTCTACCTCGGAGCTTTACATCCTAGATCTAATATGAACTTTGTTTCCTTTTTTACATTAGCTGAATTAAATTTTATTAATAACTTAAAAATTTAATTTTATTAAGAATCTACTGCTGTCTCCTATATTTTTTTCTTTTCATTGTTCCGTGAATAGAATTCTTTGTATCTTTTTACTCTCTGTATGGCAATCCTACTAAATGTTCTCGCTAATTTGTATCGTGTCTACTTTCCGTAAAATTGTCTTCGATTCTCTTTCTCGGCCTATATCGTTAACCAGAGCTTTAATTGAAAATACTCAGCCGTTAAAAATCTTACGTCCGGCCACTTGGAATGATGGTATCGTAAAATACGGAAGCCGTCGTTTTCGGTCTGTCGTTAAATAGTAAATAAATCGATACTACCTAGTCAAGCAATGATTAAACTAATTTGTCAGTCTATTTATATACAAAATAGAAAAGCTACTTATGTGGACTCTACTTTAATAAATTAATAATATATTTTTATCGGTCTTACAGTCTTTTTACGTTAATGTAGATAGTCAGGCTGCCCTTATTTACAATCACCCTCGTAGAATATGAAATATGAAAATAAAATTAAAACAGTTCCCCAAATCCTGAAAAGAATAAATCCGTTAACAAAGGACAGTCTGACTACCCCCCGCCACCTATCACCAAGCGCCCAACGTTTCGAGTCCGCTCCGAACTATTATATTTATATATAATAGTTATTAGGCAGAAATAATATATTTTTTGTAATAAATATTATTGAAATAATTTTTTTGTAAATATCATCTGCATTTTCACAAAAAAGTAGCTGTTATATTTGACAATCTTGCAAAACATTTATATCATATTTTGATAGCTTATATATAATATGGAAACCGAACAATATACAATAACAACAAAAATATTGTAGCAAAATGAAAATTGGATGGCGTGACCATTACTAAATTCAACCAATATCACTTGCATAATATATTCTACCGTGATATAATACATGAATTTAAATTGACTATTATCTTTTTTAATTTACGTTACGAAAACACGATATAATTTTTTCATGTACAAACTATCAAAACGTGAAATAAAAAACATGTCACGCAATATCCTAATTGTAATTTATATTGTAAATAATGTTTCTAATCTATAATAAAAGATAAGTTTTTACTTATTTAAGGAAAATATATACTAAGCCTAAGACGTTCGCAACATCCGTTCGTTATAATCATGTAAATTGCGTTGTAGCGTCAAAAAAGCTCGAAACTATAACAAAAGCTATAAACACAATATTATTAGAATCCAAGTAAAAGTAAAGTATATAGACTTTCACTAAAAATGCACGCTCGGAAGTGCGTTCTTTCCGTATGCAAATTCGAAAAAAAAGCGTATCAAAGAAATCGCATCGGAATCCGGCCTCTCAAGAAATCAAACAACCTCCGCCACCTATACATACTCGCCGACTGATACGGAGCGAGCGCAAAAGTTCGCAGGCGAGGGCGATACGCATCTTCCGCCGTCTCTCTCTCCGCCTTCTAAATCGCTTTTGATCATCGCATGCGGCCCTCTTCTCGTTCTCCGTGATTCCCCTTTGTAAAGTGTCTCGCAAGCACACACACACACACACACACACAGACACAGACACAGACACAGACTGCATCGACAGCCAGTGAGAGTGGCGAGGCGCAGGTGCGCACGACGACATCGGTATCGCTCGCTCGCGATAAGAAAACACAGAGAGGGAGAGTAGGTGAGCGAGGTGCGCAGAGACACACGAGAGTGCGGCGGTAAAGAGGAGAAGAATAGCGGCAATCGAGGACGGGCGCGACGGAGCTGCAATCTTGAAAATGGAGCGGCTACGGCGGCGCTCGCGAAAAGCCCCGCGCACATACAGAGACGAGTGGCGCAGGCAAGAGCACATGTGTAGCTGCAGCAGCTGCGTGTAGGTGGATATAGCGCCAAAAGGAAACGTCTATCTATATATACATGTACATGTATGTGTATAACAGTGCGGAATCGAGCTTCAAAGCCGAAGCGCCGCGGGATTTGCGGTGTATATCTGTACGTATAGCAGCAGCGGATACAGGGACGCGCACACGTGTACATGTATAGCCAAGTCTAAAAGGGAAGGGAAAACGTGTGCGCGGGGAGTCGAGCACTGGTTCGTTTGTGTGCAGCCGCGGCGGCGGCGCCTTGCTAATTATTCCGCCGAGCGACGAAGTGGGTCCGCACCGATTCGTGGCTGCACCGATGCACGCCATGCAGCGCGGCCGTTCTTTGCGACCAGCTCGTTTATACGAGAGCTGTGCCGTAGCGCGCTATGCTCGTTCATCTTGGCGCTCGCCGAGCGTCTCTCTCTCTCTCTAGGCGCGTCGAGAAATCGCTCATCTCTCTCTCTCTGCAGCAGAGAGCCTTTGTGCCGCGGAAATGCTGCGGATCGCGCGGCTGAGTTAACAACGCGAGCGAGCGAGTCGCAAAGAGAGAACATTAGTCCCGGCCTCTTGCTTTTTGCGAGCAAAGTGCCCACGCGAGCGATTAGAATATTTGCCGTTTTTGCACGCGCGCGGATGTTGATGCTCGCGTTGAGTATTCACTCGGTCCATTGTATAAGCTGATTTTAATTTTAGCAAATTTTTTTTGTCGATGGTCTTTCAAGAGAAGGCATATAAATGACATCTTTACTTAGAACATAAAAAATATTAATAAAAATTGATTTAAATCAGTATCTTCCTAAACTCGTCTGGATCTACTTTTATGTATCGAGCATGTATATAATTTTTAATTAAACGTTTCATTACGCACTAATAAGTAGTAGTATAAGTTCCTTACGTTGGCCTTCAAATTCTAATGCGGGCTGTAATGTCGGGATCCTCCTTGGCAAGTTTCAAAGTGAAATTCTATTATTCAGTGTACTCGAAATTGTCACTATAATTCTCTTTGTACAAAATGTACAATAGGACTTTAACTTTGCGCTTGGATCGCGTCAAGTTAGACCACAATCAAAAGTTGCCAAAAAGCTGTATAATAGGTCGGAACGGGTGAAGCTCAGCTCCTTAATATCAGGGAAAACGAGTAATAATTTTCGTGTAAACGGTGCACAATGAAAATTGCAAAATTACGTTCTTTATTCCGTGTGTTTCGAGTACAAACAGTAGAAAGTTGGCGCAAGGTAGCCCAGGAGAGCATCGGAGCCAAACTCATCTGTGAAAGTTCTCGCTTTTTCTCTCTCTTGCGCTGGAAGCAGAGCCATTGAGCGTCTCGCTGAGTCAGAGGGAAGCCGACGAGCTTGCGGAAGAGCTTTCGTAATGGGGTGGGCTTTATTTGCTCTGACCGGCGGCGATGGCATGGCTCAGTTGAACGGCAAGGCGCGCGCGCGGCCCTTTCTCGCTCTTTCTAATTAAATAATAACATAATTCAGCGTCTTACGCTACGTGAATTAAATATCGTTTAAGATTCAGCGGTGGCTCGGCCTAGGGATTTCCATTATTTTCCGCACCGAGTCGCAATTGCTCTCCACCTCCTCCTTCTCTCCGAGTCCTCTGCAGTGTGGGGCTCTGCCGCACGTCTGCCCGTGCGTCTTTATGCTGTTTCTCGCCACTGGGCGATATTAATAAGGCTCGGCGGCTTCTTCTTCTTCTTCGCCTTTTCTTCTCTTTCCTCCCATTGCTGCAATATTACCGGCAATCGATCTTCGATTTTTACCGCGAGCAGCTCTACAATATTTCTGATCATTTTCTCCTTCGCGCGTGTACTTCTACTATTTCATTTTCACTTCACGTACACCTAGTCATATTAATTTCCGTAGATTCATTTTCTTTTCAATTATTTATTAAGCGGCGTATTGTTTTTTTTTTTTAAGATCTATCGTTATATCGGAGAGTATTTATAATGCCTCTAATTTCAAATTGATCTTAGTTGACGTTCGAATAGCAAACATAAAACCAAGAGTAAATTTAATTGAGCTGAAAGATTCGACGCTGTTATACATCAACAGTTGAGTGGCGGGGAGGATATAACGATCATTAATAGAGGTCGAGGTATCTCGAATGTCGAGGCTCTTTGAGCGCGCGCAGCAGCACAGAGCTTGAGCGAAGGATGAGGAAGCGTTTGAAAAATAAGGCCCGCGCACAGGTCGGGCACGCGACACGAAATATATAAAGCCAGTCGAGGACCGCGCGCTCGCTAATATTCCCTCCTTAAAGCCATCGTGCCCAATTAGCAAAGCTCCGCGAGCAAACAAGCCCTCGTTAATAAGCTAATTAAGTCGAAATGCGGGCGAGTCCGCGCTTCCTTCCCGTAACGGAATTCCCGCTCGCCTGCGCCTCTGTATATTAGCCCTATACCGTGTGACTGATCGCGTCGACCCGCGCGCGAAGCAATGGTTCGGAATCGCGTGGATAAGAGTGACAAATCGTCCTACTAATGAAACTCTCTGTTAATTAGCGGCCCTTTGTGCATAGCAGCGCGGCTCAGCTCGAGTCATTTGCGGCGATTTTCGCGTCAAGCCCTTATAAATACACACGCCATATCTTTGCATGACTCGTGCAACTTATCTCGCCTCTCTCTCTCTCTCTCTCTCTCTGGAGCGCGTAATTCGCGAGGATTTCTAATACGCGCGCGAAACACGGCACTGCAGTTCCAGCGCAGCTCTTATCGGCCGTGTGCATTTTTTGCAGCATTACGTACACTTATATATACAGTGTAATCTTGCTGCGAAAATTAAATGCTGTGCATAAATACGAGAGGTATAAGTGTATCTGCGGTAGGGACAATCTTATGATTTTTTTTTAGCTTATCAAAAGTACAATAGAATTTTACTTTTTTTCGTACTAGATGAAGGGATAAATGAGAAATTCTTGCATAAAAGCTGCTATTACTGTACTTTATATATTACGTTTAATAAGCTATTTTCACCTGCTTCTGCAAACCAGGTTATTTTACTGCTAAATTTCCTCTGCTAAAAGGCAATCCGAATCAAATGTTTATTATATAACACGTGCAAATTACGTTTTGATTTACATGAAATTTGAACGGATCGCATTCGCGCCTAGCACTTCGGTGTCGTCCTACAAAATTGTCCCATCGCACGTGCGCACTTTATTATTCTACCGCTTAGCTGTAAACAAATTAATCCGCAGATCGCAGCGATCTGGAGCCAGTGCGCGTACCACAAATCAAATATCCCGCGATTATCGCCCCCAATATCGCGTAACGAGGTCTATTCAATGTAATATATACTCTGAGAGCATTCGTTCCGGATTGCTTACACGCACGCGCATATCTACCATCCTCAGCTTCCATTATTTCAGCCCAAACAAAATTTCAAATATCTATATGTATTATGGCGGATAGCTGTGGATTTATTCTTTGAGGTTGGATTTTTGAATTTTTTTTCTTTTTTTGAATCTTTGAAATTTGTTCGGGCAGAATTAATGGGAGGCTGGGATGATGTTTACGCATACGCGAACGAGGATTTAGGATGCACAGGATCTCGAGCCAAAGTCTTCAACGTGTAATTCGTCGAATCAAGCTAATTGCTGTAAAGATTTGCTTTATGAGCGTTTATACTAACGAAATCTTTTGATCGCCCTGGACGTGATTACTTATTAAATATTATTCAATCGTGAATAGTTCCGTACAACTGATCAAAGTTCGAATAAAATTTAACCAAAGTTGGTAATTTGTTGCATTGATTTTAGGAGTTATTTGAAAATTAAACATTTACTCACGAATCGTTATACTTGATGATCAACAAATTTGCCTATGAGTCAAGTTCGATCATAATTATACGAGATCATTGTTCGAGTGATTAAATGTAGTACATCGTGCGATGTCGGTGACTTCACCACGACCCTAAAAGTGTAATACACACACTATTATAGATATAGTTTCTTATAATTGTATAAATAATGGTTTTAATTAAATTATTGCCGATAACTAATGAAAGCGCTTTGTGTAATTTCAGGAAAAACGTACACGATGCTGGGCACGGCTGAGGCTGGCCACACGCTCGGCGCCATTCCCTGTGCGATAGCCTGGCTCTTTCGGGGCATAAGCGAGCAGCGCCAGAAGACGGGCGCGAGGTTCAGCGTGAGGGTCAGCTGCTTGGAATTGACCGCCGGCCAGCAGCAGCTGAGGGATCTCCTGGTCGCTCACGCCAACGGTGAGACACACTATTTTTTTCCTCCCCATCCCTCCCTCCTTTCTCCTGCTCCTCTCTTTCTCTCTCGAGTGCCGTGCGCCAACACTTGCTGAACCGCAGCGAGCTACGAGGATCGACGCTGCTTCCGACTCGAAATAAAAAACGGCCACCGGAGTTTTTTACTCGTAATGAAAATTTAGACGGTCGACCATCGGTTGAGAGAGAAAATGCAGCACAGCTTCTTTCTCTCGTTCGCTCGCGATTCCTTGCTGTTTTCGGTATCCTTGCCTCTAAGCTCTTTCGCCTCTCTTGTTTCGACGAGGACGCAGCTACACTCGTTTAAATCGTCAGCATGAATCACGGCCCTCGGACGAGTTGCCACTTTATTTACGATAACATTGATTTTTGTATTGATTGTTTCGTATAGTTATACTTAGACAGTCGTTGAACTCGAGCGTTAAAAAAAGAATGCGGATATCGACTTAAACTAAAATAACAAAATCCTATAATTTATTTATGCATCCGATAATGTCTGCTATCAGCAAAACTGAAATGAAAACAAAAATTATGCTCGCAATAAGTTCCCTTTTAATTCCTAAAGATATCGCACTGTCCACAATGTGCAATTATAGACCGCGGCATTCGCGGAACTATTCGAGGTGATATAACGAAGGGCCGCGCGATAACTTTGATAATTAGAAAATCCCGAACTGCCGAGCGAGGGTGTTCCATCTTTGGTTTTTACAGCGACCGCTTGGTGGGTAAGGATATATAGCGCGTGATTTCGCAATCCCGCGCTCGGTAACTGCACCAGGCCGCTGTACTCGTACAGCGCGGCGCAATCGGCGTATTTTCATAGCCGGCGCCCTCCTGTTCTCTCGGGCGCTAAGGCAGGAAACGGCTGTGCAATGTGCACCTATACGCCCACCTAGCCGCACAATTAATTTCGTGCCTCGAATAATACCGGCTGCCGCGCGAGGATAATCGTTGGGATTAATTAGAGCCGAGAGTGGCGCGCGCTATAAGGGACATTACTAAAGTGTGTCGTCGTCGTCGTCGTCGTCGTCGTCGTTGTCGCTCGTTGGCGTTATAACGCGACGTCGGCCATCTCCGTGCGACGGGAACTGCTGCTGCCGTCGTCCGCGAGGGAGCAAACTTAAACCGCGCCCTTAGCGGTCGACTCTTGCCTCTAAACGTTTCCGCGGCCTCTCGCCAGTTTCCCCTATTCATAATATTATATCGCTGGATATTCTACGAGGGACGCTATACTGCGCAATTGTAAATTACGACTTTGGTTATACCGACGGCTTGACGCCACTCTTCGTCCGCCCTGAATTGCCCAATTCGATGTATCTCTCTTTTGTGCTGCTTTGCGAAACGTGGAAATTCGCGGAATCATTTTAATTATCGCCAACTATCTCTCCATCCATCAACGTTTAGTTCAGACTGTTGGATTTTTCATGGTTTTTTAATAATAAATCGATCGCATTTTCACATTTTCGTTGGTATACGCTGATTAAAATCGATCAAGTTGTAATCAGTGTGGTATGCGAACCATAGGGGATTAATGAGCTTCGAAAAACAATATTGCAGCATCGAATTACAAGTTAATCTCATTGAAAATTGATTTCCTTTCAATTTTAAAATTGATCACTGCCGTGACTCAATTTTCCACGTGCATCGAAAATTCCAAGACTGTAAAACGTAAACCCAGAATTGAGAGGAATATTTAAATTTTAATGACGGCTAAAAGATGAATATAACTCTATGGCTCTCCATATGTATATTTTCCTTCAATTATTGCAGAATTGCAGCGATATTAAACAAGTATATACAGAAATCGCGATGAGGCATTAATATTTTTAATTAAACGCGAGAGTTGCAGCAGCCTCGCGTCACCCACTTTAATTCGATTCCTTCTCTCGCCATCTAAATATACAAGCATCGCTCTTAATAACCCGTCCATTGATATCACCGGCTCCCTTACTTATATACGCGTACGTATACAAATATCAATAAATTTCCAGAGACGCATCGTCGGAGATGTATACGATGTGTGCTCCGATCGCGAGCCGGTGCAGCCCATGGCGAATGAATCGACGAGGCAAACTCGAAAATAATGAGTTCCAGGCGCAGACTCCTCCGAATCTCCCCCTTTTCTATACTTGAAATTCCAGCAAAAAATCCCCTCTCTTTCTCCGTGTATGGTAAATGCGTGTGTGTATATCTGTGTGTGTGCGAGGAGATACAAGGGGACGCACACGGAGGAGTCATCGAGCGCAATTTGATTTCGGCCGTGCTTTACGGACCACCGAGTGACCGTCGAATAGTCGGTCCGTAAAATTGAGGGCCGCGGTATTATTGTCCTCCTGCTCCATCCACCTTCCTCGCGAACCAAGTCTTTTCCACTGGATCCGTCGTGCGCTAATAAAGAGGAAGCGTTTCGGGGGAGGAGGAGAGGGGCTCCGAGACGCGCGCCTCTCGTCGGCGGCGAAAACAACGGCCACAACCGCGCGGCCGCTCGCCTCCTTCTCTCGCTGTACGCTGCGAGCGGCTGGAACCTTTACCTCCTTCCGAGGCTGCTCGGGCGACCGTAACCAACAGATGTGTACTCCTTCTGACCGCTCGAGATTAGCTGTGTACGAAAATTTCCCATCCTTCGCGGCCCACCCTCTCCCGTCCGTTCTATCTTTCACCCTCCGCCTTTCTAGACCGAGAGAGGAGGTGGAGGAGGCAATTTCAGAAAGTCTGAATCTTACTCCAGTCGTAATAACTCATGGCTTCGCTACCGGATATAATTAATGGTCTTTGAGATTAGCTTTTTAAGGATACTTTTAATCATTTCGCTATGGCGCGAGACTGACGCGCTTTTGCCACTTTGACGAAGCTGAGCCCCTTGATAAATCGGCGTATACGAAATAATTTTCAATTATTCCATTGATGCAGAGCTAATTGCAAAATGTACATTGTACATAGAGATCGCACAAGTCGTGTAACTCAGACTTTATTAAAAATAAGCTATCCGAACAAACACCCTTGCGAGGGATTGGAAATCATTTTGAGAAACGAAGAGGAATAAAGGAGGGACTTTGATAAATTGGAAAAATGTAAATTTTGAAGAGAGAGAGAGAGAGAGAGAGAGAGAGAGCTGAACGCGCACGAAGCTGAAAAGCCATGAAAATCCGAAATTCCACTACATACTTCAATTCTCGCGGTCGATTGAACAAAGTATGTAGGAAATCTCCCCTCCCCCCACCCTGTCGCGTCGCACCCAGCGCGCTTATGTTTCAACGGCGAGTCGCGTATGGAATAGAGAAGCGTTCGCATGCAAACGCGCGTTCGGGTGTGTGCGCGAGGCCTAGAAAGAAAAGAGTCGGAGGGGTATACTAGACGTCGATACTCACGTATTTCATCTTTTTCGAGGAGATCGATAGCTTCGCTCACTCTCTCTCTCTCTCTCTCGCTTTCTCTACTTCCTTATACTCTTTTCTTTGGGAAATGAAAAGACGAGGGAACACGCTGCATCTTCTCTTAGCCGCGAGATTGAACGACGACCCCTATACCCAGGAGCAATCGGGTTAACGTTCTGGAAGTAAGCTTCAGTAGGTAGACAACTTTCTTAAAGGGAACAAACAATAACATTTCGGATGTATATGTGAAGGTTTTTATGCCCTTGGCCGGAGACCCGGAACGTCATATTTGATAACGAATCACGCAAGAGGGGAACGCGATTCTACATACTCGTTGCACAATGCGTGGGCAGTCTTGTGCCTTCGATAGTGTCCCGCAGTTCTACAACGCTTTTGTTTTTGTTTTTTCGTTCAATTAGGTTTCATGGAATCTCGAGACTCGAGGACGCAACCGCACCTCTCTTTAAACGAGCACATTTATTTACACGAATTCTTATTCCATTAAACGTTTATGGAGATCAAATTCCAAATGCTCGTTCCGCGCATTCGATATAATGAAATTTCTCAAAGGAGCTCTGACATTAAGATAAATGAACCGCGGACTCGACGAAGCCGTCCGATCTGTTTCGCCATCCTTTCCATCCACCGTTCATTTCTTTTTTTAGAGCGCACCGCCGCGTCGAGCCGGCAAAACTAATTAAGCAGCGCGATGCAATTAATTTTCCGGCTTATTAAATAATTAACCGGTATATCCGGTAGACGGTCTCTCTCTCTCCTCTCTCGCGCGCGGCTCGTAAAATCCGAGTTCTCTCGCGCAGTCGTATCTCTCTCGGCTCCCCCTGCCGCATCGAAAACGAAGCCAACTGCGCGCGCTCTCGCAGAGCTTTTGTGCCCGCGTCTCGCCGCATTTTCGCGCATTCCGCACGCCGAATTAAGTCGGACTCCAGCCCCTACACGGCGGGCTTTTCCTTCTCGCGCGGCCCGACGTCCCTTTTATACACAGAACCCTCCTCCTCCCCGACTAACTTGATAATCCTGGCGGTAATCAGTTAAAGTTTTCAGCGGATCGCTAGTAATAGGGCCCCTTCGGCTCTGCTGTGTATATATATATATATATTCATCGGGAAAAGCACAGACTTTGCTGTACACTTGGCTACAATACGGAGCGGAGGGATTTTACCCCCCGCGGATTTTGCCAGCCGGATTCCGTGGCGATTCCGCGGGACCGATTAGCATTCCGTCTTTCTCATTAATTATGCAATATCGTCGCGCCGTTCTCTTTTGCTACAATCGTCCCCTTTTATATAATGCGATATGCCCGAGTCGCAGAAGTGACTATTGCAAATGAAGATTTGGGGGGGCGGCGATTGCTTTTCGAGCCCTCGCTCTTTTCTTTTTCTATTTTCTCTCTCGTCTTTATCGCGCTACCCTCAAATTTCCTCGCGGAGATGATTTTGCAAGTTGCGATTATGTCGGGTATATCGCTTACAATGAAATTGTACGTTTGACGAAGCTTCCGAAATTGCCGAACCTTACAAAATGCAGACATACTTTTGTTCGAACTTTAAAATCTAATTATGCGAGCATCCAACCTACAGCAGCAGTTGCTGTAGAGCTTGTTTAAGTAGTATAAGGTGCGAGTCGAGCAAGACCGATTCTGAATTTCCCTGCAGCTTGGCAAGCTAATTAAAAAAAGAATTCTTCTCCTCGACGAATCCAGCTTGTAATATATCTCCTAATTTAATCAGAATAAAAGAAGGCAATCATAAAAAGCCGCATTCCTTTGCGCTCCGCTCACAAAGGCGCTCTCGCACATAAGCTGCTCTATTAATTTGAGGCAGCGAGAGGAACACTAGTAGCATTTCCAGCCAAGCAGCTGCAGCAGCACATAGGGCGCGCGATATATGTATACGGCAGAAGACATAAGAAGCCAGCGCGAATTACGGGGGTGTGGAGCAGAGAGCAGGTAAGAGACGAGTAGGGGAGGGAGCCGCATATATATATATAGTCTGCCCATCTCGGCTTTTTATCCCCCGCGAGACCGCCGCCGCGCAATAATTCGTCTCCCTCTCGTTTCCCGCGCGCTATACACGCCGTCTCGCTCCTCTTCCTGCACTCTCTGCGATTATTGTTTTACATTCTGGTGCCATTGGCGCCGCTCGGTAAAGCAAAGCTGTAGAAAGCCGTGGGAATCCTGAGGAGAAGCGTTCGTACGCGAGGGAAGGTGTAGAGAGTGGCTGCACAGCAGCTTCGGAATATGAGCTGTTCCGGGAGAAATGACTCCCAGACGGAACGCGATGGGGGCGAACGCTTTCGGGTCTCGCGCGAAATCTTATAGGAAGACGGCGCGGAGCCACTGGAATTCTCCCGGCCACTACGAGCCTCGACTCCCAAGAGTCGAATGCCGTATAGCGGACAGGAAAAACATGTTCTCTTGCTGCTTGAGAATACAATCCCGTGTGAGAGCGTTGTTACGCCTTCGCGATGTTTTCCGAGTTTCAAGAGCTCGTCGAACAATTTGACGCGCTAAATGAAATATATCGACTTCTCGTCGAACACGATTAATTTGAACCGCGTGTAGACACGCCTCTTCGCTCGTTCACCAATGACGATATTCAATAATATAAAAATGCTTGCACTATCATTTCTCTTATTAAGCTGCGCAGCTAATTGGTGGCAAAGTAGCTTTGACGCAAGCCAAGGTACAAATATAAAGTGAGCGATTTGAAGCTCGGGCAGCCAGCGGTAGCTTTTCTTAGACTCGCATATAGTTGTTCCCCGAAACCAAACTGGATTTGCCGAAAATCAAGTTACTCCTCGCGGGGCATATCGTTCGACTACAAGCCGTTGTATTAGGATAACTCGTTCGTTCGTGAAAGTATAATGCGAAACGGATGCGAATCCGAGAAGAAGCGTCAGACACTCTCGCGCAACGTGTATTCGTTCAAATATTATACGTATAGGGATAATTAAAGCCCCGCGCGTATATATAGAGATGGCGAGCTGGTCGTAAAGGATACACAAGCGCAGGATAATAATACCCCGAGCGAGATTGCAGTAACGTATTTTAGAGGGCTGCAGAAGAAGAAGAAGAAGAAGCATAAGCGGAAGCGGGGGCGGGTTCAGCGAACGGAGTGGCAATTCCGTGTCCTCTCTACCTCTCTCTCTCTTCCTCATCTTCTCTCTCTGGCGCGCGCGGGTACAACACAGTGTCCCCTGTGATCCGTTAGTCGACGCGCCATTTAGGCAAGAGAGAGAGGCTATATGGCTGGAGCGCACGCGAGAACCTCTGCCAGCGAGTCGGCCAAGACGCTTTTCTCTAATTGCGCGCGGGCTCGTGCTCCTGCAGCAGCGGCAGCAGCCCCGACTTGACATAGCGTGCATTATTACACCTCTCGTAAAAGTTACAAAGGAAGCGCGCGAACAGATCTCGCGATGGGCCCTCGTAAAAGTCCACGTGCGAGATTTTCGCGAGAAAAAAAAAAGATGGATACGACTATGACGATGCGCTACGTCGAGACGACAAACTCACGTTATATCGTGCGCGATGTATTGCATGCGTGCGGGCTAAACAATTTTAACGATGTGTATTTTCACGAGCTTCGTTGTGCTAGCGATCGTAAAGGAACAATATTATATAAGTATATCAAGTTTTAGCTGTGACTTCGTTAAAATAATACAAATAATTTTATTGAGAAGTGGTAGAGATAGTTAAGTAATTTAGAATAGAAAATATTACAAAACTACGATTAAATTGAAATAGGAAATCGTAATTTACACGATCCGCAGCAATGTGTCAGCTTAAAGTTCGAGGTATATAAATTACAAATATTAAATTAAGCATCATTGGAATTAAAAGTTGGCGCCGGGACTTTTGCACCTTCTGCGCGTCTCGGTGAAAATAAAGTTGGTGGCTAAATGAGCATTCCGCGCCTATTACTCCTGAGTGATTTATAAAACACCGCTGTACGAGGGTCTCTGCCGACTGCTTCTGTCCTCCAATTACAGTAGGAAAAAGTTCACGGAAAATACCCGAAATGTAAAAACCAGTAGTATTTAAAGGAATGACGTGCAGATAAACACATGCTTATCATTCCATAATGAGATATACAATTATGAAATGCTTCCTGTGTATCGTAATAATAATTATATTTGTGCTATTCAAAAATTTTCAACTACACCATAAATCAGTACATCCCTCGTACAAATATCAAAACTAAACGAGTTTACTAAAAATAAAACAATTAAATAAAAATACTTTCTACATTCAATAACACACGACGATAACGTATCAAGAATGACAAATGGAATTACTTACGAACAAGGATTCCATTGACGTGTTCCAAAGCCAATGGTCAAAGCCATAAAAAACGTTCGAATCCAAGCGGCACGTGCAGCGTCTTGTCGAACGAAGATTTATTTGACCGGTCTCGCTGTCGCACTGCGCTGCAGAGCCATAGAGCCACACAGGCATGGCCGGAGCTTACAGAGCCCCTTAGAAGCGGCTGGCCCCCGTGTTCGAAGCGCACATCGGGTAGCCCTTAAGCAGGCGTCGCATCCATTATACGCTCGTATAAGATAGACCGAGGAGCAGAAAAGGCGCGTGCGGGAGCCCTGCACAGAGAATATGATTCGGCCTTTTTATTTCTCTCGGGCCGCGATGGCGAATCGTCGTCGTCGTAATCGAGCCGCTTCTCTCGCTATGCCTAGCTCGCAAGAGCTTGAGATACAGCACAGATGCCGACAATATTACTTTCTCCGGTCCCTTTTATGGATATTGCCACCCGTGAAGATTCTACGCACGCCGCCGTAAGAGTCACTCGCCGAAATATTAGCTTATCTCGCGAGCGCTTGCGCCTCCGTGTATTCCTCCTCTTTTTTGTACCTCCTTCCAATTCTTTTACTTTGTCTTTTTTTTTCTTCTTCCTTCTTATTGGATTACGTCAATGTGATATCGGTGTCGAATATACAACCAAACAAGCCCCGTCTATGCGTTATGCTCTTGCGAACCTTTTAAATTTCCTCATCAAATTTCCAACACCGATGCACTTTTCAACTGTATAAACATACATAATAATAATTCCAAAATCTCTGAAAGTTTCGTAATCACGCGAATCGCGTTATTTTTATAATCTACCGGTGTTCCGCACAGTAAGAGGCATACGTCATTTGTAGTTGGAAGCGCTTCGCTTGATTCATTCTGCGAAAACTACACGACAGCCATAGTTTCAAGCGTCGTGATATAGTGTTGTAAAAATTCTTTTTGCGGCCAGCCATAAAGTCGCTTTACGAGTAACACTGGCCGCGCGCACTCTAACCAATTCGCTTGATACCAGCCGTAAAACCGTGCATCGCTATTTGTGATTCTGTTTTAAACTTGATTTGCGATGTTTTCAATCGCGAGGCACGCGGCTGTATACGTAGAAACGGTTTTTCTACTATCGAAAAAATTTCGATGCCCTCATTGCGTAAACGTGCAAAATGTAATTGGCAAAACTTGGGTAAATAAAGACATGTGTGTTCGCCAGTTGAGTAAGCCGCAGCAGTTAATTATTTCTAATATATAAGAGAGATTACCGGGATGGGCAATAAAAAGTTTAACGTCACACGCGCGAGCCTCGGGAGAGGGGGTCTAGAGGCGCGATAGAGCCCGAGTAAAGGGCCATAACGAAGCTTTCATTTTCTCCTCGTAATTCCGGGTGCAGTGTGTCCTGGCGCACTATATTAACGAGGCCGGTCGAGCGTATAAACATCGGATTTTACGGTCTGATCAGCTGCTTGCCGTGCATGTCGAGCCGCTCGAGTACTACGCGGTCGCTTCATTAAGCTTTCAGCTCGATCGCCATTTACAAGTTGAGCTTGTGCTGCGCGTTATTATAGGCGGCCCGGTCGGCATCATTGGATCTACGGGAGCGCTCGCGAGTTTTTCCTTCTTGTCGCCCAGTTGTACCTGGGGCCGCTTTTATTACCGCCGTCTCGTATATTTCGCAGGGTAGCACGAAGTATTAAAGGTATATATACGAAGAGACGACGCTCGCGGGAGACGTCCGACCGAGGATTTACGGGGCGCGCTTGTCAGTTGGCCTTGGTCCCGGCGCTCAAGCTTTTTATGATAACGCCTGCGCACTGACTTTTTTCCCTCCTTTCTTCTAACCTCGGCCCCCTTTCTTTTTCTTTTCTTTCTTTTTTTAATTTCGATACTGTACCCAGCTATCGTGTATTAAATTTATGTTTCGCTATATCTTTTATATATTAGACGCGTCTTTCTCGGCTGTTTTTCGCGAAGACAAAATATATAGGCCGTTTTTCTTGTATAACGCAATTTCTTGATTTTTCTCGCACAATTTAAGTGGTATAAAGAGGTTTTTGTTTCGATTTTGTAACCAATAACAACAGTTTTATAACGTTCAATGATGAATGAATCATTTTATATTTATATGTACTGAAAAGCAACAAAATATTGGAGAAAAAGGAAAATCTAATTAAAAACGTTATTTCAAATACGAAGTTATCCGACCTTTCTCCGACCTTTATAAAACTAAAAACTCTTTTTTGATATTTATCGAAAAAAAAAACGCAGTATACTCCGTGTATTTTTTTTATACTTCGGTCATAAAAGAGGGATAGATTTTTTAAAAAATTTTCCCCGTAAAATGTGAGTAAATATTGATTGTATAGAAAGATGTTAAACGAAATAAAAAAAGCTTTTGATAACACTATAGATACAAATTTATTTATACAAGACAACAGAATACGTTGTATATTCTATAGACACACAGAACATTATTCGAATTCCCTCAGAGTAAAGGAAATGTGCTGCTGCAGTAAAGGTATTTTTTTTTTATAACGCAGGAACAGCGTCGAGCTTTGTTCACTTATTATTCGCATTTCCTTCGAGAGCGTATACGCACTTGTACGTGTAAACATCAGCTGTAGAATTAAAAGCCCGTATAAAGAGTCGCGAGAGAAAAAGACGTAAAGTTGACGGGGCTCCTCCTTCCCTTTGCAGATTCCGAACAGTCGCCGTCGGTTTACTTGAGGGACGATCCGCTCTTCGGCACTCTGCAACTGCAACAGCACAGCGAGCTGAGAGCACCGACTGCCGAACGAGCCGCCTTTTACCTCGACGCCGCTGCGGCGGCCCGTCAACGCGACGACGCCGACACCCACATGCTCTACACTCTACACGTATACCAGTACAGCGTCGCCGGCAAGGGTGGTGGTACGTATAGATGCGTGCTCGCTGCAGAATCCTCTACTAAGTCGCTTCAGACCTATAAAACTCTCCTGTCAAAGGAAATTACTTTTCTATAATGAAACACTCGATATATCTTGTGTACCTTATTCATTGGAGCTTTAAATTTTACCAGTGAAACAAACTTCTATCAACTGGCAATCGTAATATTTTTATAAACACACTTGGTCGTGGATCATTTGCTGGTACACGTTGAAGATGTATCGACAATCAAATACTATTGTTTATATTGAATTCTTTTTTTGAAATGAGATACGTAAATGGAAAATTTCAGATCTTTGAATAAAATCATTTGAAATTAAATACAAAGTTTGAAAATTTCTCGTTTATCAATTTCTTATTATATTATCATTTAAAAGAATATTTACAAGAATATTTATTGAATATCCATGCAATAATTAAAAGTAAAAACGATATAGATTGAAAGCTCAAGACTTTAATAAAAGGAAATATATAATTGTTTTACAAAGCCAACTAATTAAAAGCTAATCGACAGAGTAAGTAGAATGTTGATTGAAATGATCTAAAAATGCGCGTCCGGTCGTACAGTGGCAGGTGGTCGCAGCAGACTGCACCTGATCGACATCGGTAACTCGGAGCGCGGCAAGTCCTCCGGTGGCATACCGCTCTCGGGCCTCGGCAACATACTCCTCGCCATATTCAACGGGCAGAAGCACCTGCCCTACAAGGAGCACAAGCTCGCCCAGCTGCTCAAGGAGTGCCTCGGCTCCCTGACCTGTCACGCAACGATGATCGCCCACATCTCGCCGAACGCCCAGCACTACAGCGAGACCCTGACGACGTGTCAGCTGGCCTCGCGCATCCATCGCATGCGCCGACGTAAGATCCGCTTCGTCAGCGGGGGCACGCAGAACAACGGGAGCGGCGGCAGTTCGGGCGAGGAGGCGGCCAGACAGAACAGCGAGTGCGACCCGAGCTCGAGCGACCTATCCGCCGACACCGTCATCTACGTCGGGCCGAGCGCCGACGACGCCACGGACGGCGAACATCCACCGGTCTACATTCCGAGCCTCAACTCCGGCGACAACAGGTTCGTGTTCTTATCCCGATCTCACTAGCCAAGCGTTATCTACTCCTCCGTGCGAGCTGACCCTCATTTTATTCTTCACGACCTTCATATTTTCTGCAATTGATTTATACTTTCAATTGATCGATAGCTAATTTGAATTTTGTCCGAGCACCTACGAATGCTATGTATCCATCTCGGATGTAATGTTTTTTTAATTCTTTTGTCGAATTAGATGCGCCATGGGTAGGGTACTACGTGGTTCCGCGGTAGAGAAGCCTGGCAAAATCGTCGAAGAAAGAAGTCCCGCGCACAAAGCCACCAAGACGGTCAAAGCTCTTACGCAGACAGCCTCGAAACAGACGTCGCCTGCCCACAGCGCAACGCCCAAAGCAAGTCCAGCCCGTAAAGCCTCCTCGAAGCTACCAACTTCCAAGATAACGGATTCACCGACGAGCAAGATTCCCGTGCCGGCGACCACCGGTGCATCCGACGAACAATGGATCGACGGACCGAGAATCTCGAAATCCAAGGTTGCCGAGGCCAGGCACATGTTGAAAGACCCGACGCACAAGAGAGAAACTTGGATAGACGGCCCCATGCAAGGCAGCGGGATCGCTCCTCCACCGGTCTTACACTCCCAACAACATTCCAGCGGCTACGGCTTCATGGATAGCCACAAGAAGAGCATGATCAGGAAGTGGGTAGAGAACCAGTCATCGCAAATTCAGCGCAGCAAGCACACTTCCGCGACTAGCTCCTCCTCCTCGAGGCAGATGTCGGATGTCAAAGTGTCGAGTGGTTTGGCCCAGTTCAGGGAGCTCACGACCTTCAAGACAACCTCTACAAGCAGCAGCGCAGGCGGGGACGACGACGACACGTCCTTGTCGACGACGGAAAGCGATAGCCTGAAGGCCAATGAAATCGAGGACATAACGGAGAAACTCGGGGCCAAGCTGAACCTATTGAACATTAGATCGAACACCGATTCGGGATTGGATTTGACCGGTAGTCCCCTGATGGACAGTTTGGAGAGGTTGAGCAGGACATTGGATATGTTGGAGGACGACGACGACGACGAGGAAATAGTGGTGCCACCGCCACTGCCGCTGATCGAACCCCTCAGCAACGGAGTCAGCAGGGAAGTCTCGATGGAGAGCCTCAATCTTTCGCACAAAGACATTGTATCGTTGCAACCTTCGAGACACTCCCTTTCGTCGGAAGATGAGATCCTCGAGATTGTCGAGGTGGACGACGCGGAACCTGTGCCGATGCAAGACTCTTGTCTGCAGGTGACGGAGGAAGACATAGCACTGTGTATGGGAGACAATCCGATGTCCGAAAACGGCCAGGAAGAGCATCCTTTGAGGATACTTAGCCAAGAAAATCTTACTGTTGTGTCTACGTTTACCGGTAAGAATCAATTCAAATTATCTATTTTGCTACTGAAAAAAGTTCAGAAATGCATATGTATTCATTTATCGAAGGATAACGTTTAAAATTTTAATAAAATAAATGCAAGTGAAAATTCGCGATATTAGTATTGCGTATGTGATCATATTTGTGTAACATTTGTAGCTGAAAGCTGAAGTTATTACTACATTCTGAAAATTTTTTTCATAAAATGCAAGCGATTAAAAAAAAATTTAATTATCATTTATGAGTATTTCAAATGCTTTTAGAAAATCTTCGGAATGATTTTGTGATCACATATTTGTATAGTTCATAGTGAAAGTAGTAGTTTTCTTTATTTAAATAATATACCAAAAGGCTTCCAATAATCCAAAATATATTTTATGTAAAGATAAGAGCCATGTAACACGTTTGGCTATGAATGTTGCACTTTATACAATATAAAATTTTCGTTACCACTGAAAAGAGCTCTGGATGGTATAAGTATTAAAGAGCTCGAAGACTCTTTTTTTTTGTACACATCAACAGGTATCTGAATGTAATGAAACAAATGAAACTTTGTTGCTGTTTGTATAGATTCGTTGTCGGTGCTGTCGGAAACAGAGCGTTACAGATCGCACTTCGCGCCGCCTGTGGGTATGGGAATGATGCCACGGCCTTACTTTGACCACGAAGACTTCCTCGAACAAGAAAACCGACACAAGTTCGACCAGCTGGCTCGGCTCCACGAACTCTACCAAAGCAAACTCGCTCTTGCCAACGTCACTAATTCTCTGACTTACCAGAGAGAAAAGTCTTCTGCAGCCAGTGTCCGAGAACCTCCAACATGTAAGTTCGCCGCTCTTAGAGCATTGAAATTGCGAAATACGAGCCCTCCCGGCGAGTTCAAAGAACTCTGCCTGAATCCCCTGACCTTGACCCTTTGCAGCTTTCATACGAGCCTCGGCAATTTGCCAACTTGCCTAACAGTTTGCAGTTCATCAATCCCTCTCCTTAATGAAAACTTTCCTTGCCCCGAAATCATATCTTGCTCGCTTAACATTCCCTTGATTATAATCTCAGTCGCGCAACGTGCACCTAGTTTTACTTTTAATTTTTTTAATTCTATTAATTAACAAATTCTATTACTTGTATCTTTACATAATAAAACCTAAAAAAAAAAGTAACTGATTGAGTAAAATTCTCTAGATAATTTTTCTCAAACATATAATAATTTCAAGAAAAGTGCAGAAATTTTCAAAGCGATCAATGAGAGGTGAAAAATTTTCAGCTTCCGCATCGGGAGTCTTCCGTCCGCCGTCGCGGTGCCAATCCCTGTCGCTCTCCGACGTCCTCTTCAACGACGCCGCCAGCAACCACGGCAGCATCTACAGCGAGCCGGCGTACGTGGCGGGCAAGAACGAGCAGGACAAGATCTGCGACAACTGCAGGCAGAGCATGACGAGGCCGGCGACCGCCTCGTTCTGGTACCCGAGCAGCGTTGCACACCTCGCGAGTCCGCGGCGCTACTGCGGCCGCCTAGGCGAGTGCAACATCTCCAGTCTCAGGCATCCGGACGGCGCCTCCAATCCCAATCTCAAGGAGGAGATCGAGAGGATACCGGGCAACGGAGCCTCGGGCTCCGATCCCGAGGAGGAGTACATCGAGGCCAAGAAGCTCTTTGCCTCCACCGCGACCAGCACCAGTACCACTTTCCTACAGAGAGTCCACGAGCGGACCGTCACCGGCAAGTCGGACATAGAGGAGGAGATCAAATTTCCCAGTCAGTATATCGTCCAGCTATCGAGCTTTAATCTTCAGCCTTGTCAATGATACTTTTATAATGATATTTTTAAATACTTTTTTCACCTACTATTAACAAAATTATACTAAAATTTGAATCTGTCGCTTCGTCATATGATTTCCATGCCAAGTTGATATCGTTGTATCTTTAAACAGTCTATCGTACTGAATCTTGTAGAGCTGAAAAAGAAATTTTAATAAGGAATATCAGTAAAATTGATTGAGCCAAGTAAAACCGTGTAATAAAGCCAATTAATTTTGTTTTTATAAATTTCACAGGTTTCAAAATTCCAACGCCAATGCCAATAACCATCCCGTCCTCCATGCCATCCTCTGGGAGAATGCAAAGAAAAATCTTAAGCCTCGGCTCGTCTCTGGGACTGAATAAGGATGATTACGACTCGGGGGCCGACTCGACTTCGCGTGCCGCTAAACTCTCGCCTGCCACCCTCTCGAGACATCGGGCCGAAAGTTCAGGATACGACAGCGTTGTCAGGGACAGCGAAACTAGCAGCATAGCCAGTGATTCTTCGAGGCAAACCAGTGCACTGCAAGAACATCACAGTAAGATTATTTTTCCCTACGTTTATGTTTCGGGTATCATAACATGTGCGCATAGATTAGACGTGCCATTATACAGCATCTTCTTAGACTTTTTTCTTTAGCTACTATCTAGTACTTGTAAAGCTGAACGTTTTTAAATGCATGCAATTCATTTATTTTTTGTATAGATCCTTGTAATACATTATTACGAATGAATATCTTGCATACTGAATAGTGTTAACAGGTTGATTAAAGACTGATTAAAAAAGAATATTCTATTCAACGTTAAATTTAAAAAAGGAGGTATTAGTTCTTTGAATTAAATAAATATTTTTGTTTTAATTCTCCCGATAATAAAGAAAGCTTAATTGAATCAAAGCAGAGATTATAATTTAATCGTTCATAAAAATTCAGTACGATTGATAAAACTTTTTCTATATTATTTTATTTTATCACAGTTTCATTGCAATTCATCATACTTTTTTCTAAAATGTATTTTAAAGAAAATGGAAAAGGTCACAAAGAAGCTAAATGCTTGCAAACTACCATTGGTCGTTTTATAAAAAAAAAGAGAACTATTCCCGATTTTTCGTTCTAAAAAACAAAGAATTTCTCGTGAATCCATTAATAACGGGTCCTACGAAATTATTGACTTTTTCGCGATAGCTCGCCGGTGGGCGCACGTAAGGCACCCGCAGCAGTCGTGAACTCGCATAATTTTTCACGATCTTACACCTCACGATATGAGGCTTCATTAATCAACCTTAAAGGCTATGCAGTCGACACGGCGGCGGTACTCGGTATACGCTCGCTCATCGATTTCTCCAAGAACTCGTGGGCTTCGTATACACAAAATGAATATGTAGATTAAAGATATCGTTGGGCACGCATTTCCCTCGTTAAAGGCCTGATACACTTTTCAAATTCTATTATACTGTTTCGTAAATGTTTCGTTATAGCCGTTCGAAGATCCTTACTATACTTTGACTGCCAGATTGCTGCATTCATTAATAGCATTGTCACGCAGTCGCTATATTAAACCTTATTAGGTGTACTGCATTGAATTCTTTATTAACAATTAGATCGGTATATTATTCGAATGTTTTTTCCTATTTGGACAAATATCTATACAATCTCAGATATTCGGGAGCACAATCAATCTGATAAGTTTTGTATAACTTTCATATTGCAGCCAATTCAACTTTTTATATCCACTTTTTTTTTTATTGCTTATGGCAGTTTACCTTTTACTAAAATATCTCGTGCTTCGATTAAGTGTTATCTCAGCACTACAGACGTTAAATATTGGACATTTAAATATAGATTTAAAATCAAGTTAGATACAACTAGAAATTTTATAAATATAAGCTCGTCTAAATTCCCAAAATGCAGTGCATCGTAAATGAGATACCGGTGTTTGGTTCTATTCTAAGAGAAACTAACTAAGCTTTTTATTTATTAAAATAAGAGGTTGAAATTAACACAAAGTTTCATACGTATAGATCTTCGCCAGCTGTACGTAGAATATAAATATCAGCGGTATTATGAGCATGCAAAAATAACGTGGAATATAGAAAGGACGCATGCTGCACCGCCACTGTTATCGAGTATGTGCAGTATTGAAGTAAACCGGCTTGTATCTCTTGATCTAGGTGGCGCACTGGGTGTTTTAACGTCGACGTTGTGCGGCTGTTTCAGCGGTGGGACGACAGGTCGGGTCAGGGCGCCGGGCCCAGGTCCGTCATCAGCCAACCGCGGCCACACGCGGGTACCGCGCCGCGGACGTCCCGGCGATGCCGGACAGGTGCGCACAGCCGCCCACTCTACTACCGCCTGGCACAGCGTCCAGGATCAGCAGCCTTCGCACGCGCCAGCGCCTTCTTAAGCGGGAGCTGCGCGAGGCCAAGAGACGCCTCATGGTACCCGACCACCGATGGACCTACGACCGTCAGTATTATACCTCTTTCCTAGAGGCTCATTCTTCTTCTCCCTCCTTCCGACGATCTTTTGCGAGTTAAATAGTCTTTGTACTAACATTTTTTTCGTAACACTATTATATTGTGTTATTTGTTCATAAAGACTGTGGACCAGTTATATAGTTGATTTTAAATTGATAATTAATTCATTAAACTTATTATCGCGTTGAAGAGTCTTTTATTTTTAATAAACTATTTCGAAACATTGTCGTTCAATTTTATTCTTATTCCAAGAAATTTTCATGCATGTTTTGCATAGTGTACAAATATTACGATACTAGAGCGAATATTTTTCCGAACTTCTTCCGAATTCTTTGTTATTTGAGAATGATGTATTATTTATTTCGTGTCTTTATTCGCAGTGCACGTCGAGGACTGCATGAGCTGGAGGAATCCAGCCTTCGTAGAAGCTCTCGAAGCGGAGACGAACATCCTGCAGAAACGAGTGACAGCCTGCAAGAATCGCGTGATGATGGTCACCTGCTTCGACTCCCGTCCCCGGCGGTACTTGGCGCCTCCCGTCACCGAGTCGCCGACTTACCACCTGCTGGGCCGTAGGTAGTCCCTGTGGCGCAGATTCTGCTCGACCATCATGTGAAAGGGAGACTATGCGAAAGAGACTTAGGCCGTTTATATATATATACATATACACGTATATTTAGTCAAAGTTCGATGGCTAATACCGCGAATGAAACTGAAACTGCCGGACGAGACACTCAGAACTCGAACACCGTCCATTTCGTTGTTTAAAAATTAAATGAAGTTTCGTCAATCATTATCGTCATTGCGAATCACTGACCGTCGCACAGTAATAGGCGTCAAATTGTAAATAGTAAATAAAAGAGTATAATGACGGAGCGATTTTTCGCTAGTTATCGAAAAGATAAAACCTTTATTACGAACTGCTTTTGCGACATTTACAGGATTTTAGACGACAATTTTTAATACGTACGAGGAAAGTACGAGTCAAATGATGAGTGAAACGGAGACAAAAACAACCGGTCGAGATTAAACACTTTCTTTATACTTGAATACTTTGACGGAGAAAACCAAAAAAAGTAAAAAGCTAGCCCATATTAACATGGAAAGTCAGTCGGAAAATCCTGAACGACACGATTCCGTTGTAGCTGATAGAAAGCTCATTTTTTAAGATGAACAAAAATAAAAAGTCATTGTAGTAGTTGATGTGCATCTCCTTAGTTACGAAAAAGTTTCTCGGCGATCCGATCGTTTTCACATAAACGAAGCATCCGTATATGCCCGAGAATACGACTGATTATCGTGTAGCATCCATCTACATAATAGCGATGTGCGCAAGCGCGCGTAGCGGCGACACTGCGAGTGATCTTCTAGGGAACTCGAGTATAATGCGCGAGAGAATAAAAAAAAAAAAGACGTTTACTTCCGATAAAGACTGTTGGCCAATGCGCCGCGCGCTTTTTTCTATTCCAGATTACTACGAGAACGAAGTTGTCGTGGGGCTTGTTCGAGATAGCGCGCCGCGTGGCTCCAACTAGAGTATTTCGATAAAAACCGACGAGAGCGCGATATTGACTTCGTCTTGCGCTATTCACATGTAAATATATATAAGTGGAACGAGTTTTGAAGTTTTTTTTTGTTCTTAACGGGTATTTCCCGAGTATCGGCCCCAGCTTAAGACTTAGATCCATGTTACAGTGACGTAAACATGGATCTTGATTGATATGCATGTTCGAAAATCGTTATGCGAGCCACTGCCGTATTTCGTACAATTTATACCGAGGACTGTAAATATTATTATTGATTTTGTTTCGATGCAAAACTTGGAGAGTGTAAAATATCATCGACATATATTTTGCGCTTTTTAAGCTTTGTCACGTACACTGCAACTGTATAAGAGCCTTTAAAGAAAGGAAGAAACCTTATATGCAGTGCAGTTTCTATCTTGTTTATTATATTAATTTATTTTAGAAGCATAGCAAAATGAATGTATTTTTAATTGCGTCATATTATACTATATTAAAAAACACTAGTCAGTTACATCGTATCGTTATTTCAAAGGTTTGATTGATTGATTCAAAAGAATTAATATATTAAGTTATTAGTTTTTTCTATTACGGTGCGGAATCGAAGATTTCGAATTAAGGGCTATAAAGAAAGGGCCTTGATTGAGTGATTTAGCAGGAGTCACCTCGACTCGATCGAAGCGTACATAAGGTCGACGGCTTGATTACCTCAACGCAATCCGATTGTGAATGATGTTATTCGTACTGATCTTCCTCAGAATTCGTCTTGCTCTTGAGAAGATCGAATACGTGCATTTTCTAAGATTATATATATATGCTAGTATTTAACGACATTTTTAGCATTAATTTATACCATTGGGAAAATTGTTAAGTGAGCGAAATTCGTATGCCTCATAACGCGTCGGCAGCTTTACTATTTATAAATGTTAATGTTGAAACTATTGAGATATTTTATCGAACACTCCGTTATCGGATGCAACGCGTTCGCTCTTGCGTCGATCGGAGCCTAACTTTTTTGTAATTTCACATCTTTACACCGTACGACTGAACAATCCGTGGTAGGTTGCGACTGCGTTCGCAGTCTCCGAAGCATTATCCCGTAGCCGAAACGAAGCACAAAAGAAAAAAGAAAAAAAAACATAAATGAATAAAGCGCAATTACAAGTGAAAATTGAATTAACAGAAACGGACATTTGTGCCAGAGTTCACAAAAGTACTGCCAAAATCGTAATTAATTAAAGGCCAACCGCCTCGATAATATATTATGCACCCAGGTTAATTCATGGTATTATCGTAGCTTTAAACGTTAATGCAGTTACCGCACCTCGTAGCTGGTTCTAATAATTCACTTAGAGAAAACGTAAGCAAGTTGAGAAAAAGTATAACAAAACCCTTGGGGATGGGTTGATTTCGTTTTTTTTTTCTTCTTTTTTTATAACATATGCAATGCGATTGACAGTCAGACTCTGCACATTCGCGTTATGAAATTACAATGTAGAGTAAACAGAGAGAAGCGTAAGGAGAAATTTGAAAATGATTATTTCGACTGGTTCAGTTAGTCATGCAACAGATCGATGTCTTTAATTGTGTGTAAGCTTATGCAACTGCATTTATTAAAAACGCATTTTTATCATTGCATTTAAAAAGTGGATGTACTATTAGTTTAAATTGGTTAAATTACTATTTATAGTTAATTGCTAATAAATCTTTAATATCTAGTTAAAGTTAATTGTAAAAAGACACCAACGAATTTGAAAGTCGACTTTGGGTTGAGACTTGAGCGAATTAACCGATACGTTTTGCAGCTCTGAAAGTCGATCAGGTTAAAGTGAGGAGAACAGCAGCTACAGACTGTCTTGTAAGAATCTTTTGTAAAATGCTTTCCTTAAACGATGTATGCCTTCGATTTTTCGTGGGACAATCGGCTGATCCTTTATATTTCTGTCTCGAGGACAGAAGCATTTTTTCTTCGTCGCCAAGTCATTGCGCTCAATGGTTCTCTCCGAAGAGCGGAGCTATGCACGCGTGCAACGATGTATCGCGCACTTGTTGTGCGAACCGCTTGGTATATCGAAAATCTGCGTGCCGATGCGTATTTCGCAGTGTGCAGTGATTATAAATAGGGCAGAGAGACTCTTTGACCGTCATCGTTGCGGGCAATGGTTTTATATCTCGGTTGAAATTCGATTTTACAATCGATACAGAGTCAACGACAAATGTTTTATGAGGAAAAGCCAAGCGAATATACGTTCAGTTTTACCTTTCGAGTGCTCGAATTTTTATTTATCGTTCGATTTCAGTCGTTTCTCTTCTTAGCGCGTATAAGAGAGGAAGTAAATAAAGACTTGCGAATTCCAGGAAACTTTGAACGATGGTGCTCTTTATTCTTTGTTCCGTTCACCATCCTTTAAAGTTAAGATCTCAAAACAATTTCTTGGCACTAACCAAGTTTCGTAACAATTAAACAACCCAACTGAAACACTTCTGTATGATAGGTCTTGTATTATATTTATATTATATTTTATATGTACAAACTAGTAATGTAATTTCTTGTAATAAAGAACGATTTACAAACATATATGGATACAGTGGAAACATTCTTTCTATAATTTACCTCATACTTTTTTGCCTATTTTTTCTATACTTTCTTATTGTTATTGTTTATAACTCATTATTGCTCAGTTTTATGGCTCTTGTACGCAAAACAAATAGCTATACAGGAACAGAAACAAGTAGATAAATACTGATTATTGCATTTTATGTACGAAGAGTAGCTTACACCTAATTCTATGCTCTCTAAAATATCTATTCTGTTTATGTGTCTCATAAACTTTCGTGCCATAAGTTAGTGGCATATATTATTAAGTTGACAGTTGTATGATAAAGTACATTTAAATGTGTGAAGATAATATGTATAAAGTACCTTTGAAATAGAAGTAAATGAATGGTTAGTATATGCACACATCAGATTAGATAATTCAAAAGCACCTACATCTAATAAATTGTCAGTTGTGCGGAAAATTCAATCGCGTTAATTTTAGTAGAATAATTTTGCTCCAAGTAATTTGTAGCTATTCCTTTGGATTTTTTTTTATTTTCTTCTCTCATCTTGGAATATTCCTACTTTTTTTTTCTATACTACTTATATTTTTTAAATTATACATAATTTATTGCGTGACTATATATACTATATTATACTCCGAACGTCCTTGCGTACATTAATTATATAGTTGTAAACACATATTTCCAGCTACTCTTTTTTTATCACTTTGAATATTTATGTATTATGTACTTACTGACTCATCATAATGGTGGAAGATGTCTCAAATGTTTGTTTCTTACAGATCTAGAAAATATTTACTGTTTCTATTCATTTCTAATACGATTTGTATTTCTTTACTGATTGCTTTTTAACAATTACAGTTTTGTAAATTAATTTCATTTTCAGACTCAGTATAATGAGCATTATAAGAACATATATATATATTAGGGTTGGGTTATACTATCAACTTTTGATAATAGAATACTACATAACATTTATATACATTAGATAATATAAGTAAATATCCGCAATTTCATTTCGTAAAATATCTTATCGTAAAATATTTGCTACTTAAATATTTATATATATTGCTTTCATGGTTCGTGTTCTCGTACGTACTTGTACTTGTAAATAAACATCTGGTACATGTACAACCGCAAACAAGAAGTGCATTTGATGCTAATTAGTGAAAAAA